>LQNS02277243.1:12202290-12212765 GCA_001587735.2 Parhyale hawaiensis | reverse complement strand
TGACCAGCTCAATAACAACTTTTTTGCGAAGGCAGTGAAGATGTGATGGTGACCCAACGGACCGCGGGCCTTCTCGTCAATGGAGTTCACAGACTTTTAGTATAATTTAGATAACACAATGAACATAAGCACTTGATTTTCTTATTATATCTTTTTGAAGCTAAAACCTGAAAATTCAGAGAAAATATCAGTATCAGAAATTTGAAGTGTCGACTTACCTTGAATTATTGGGGGGGGGGCTGGACTCCCGAGCCCTCTCCCCCTGCTCCGCCGCCCTTGCTTCTGATAGACCCGCCTGCAGCCATAACGGGGACAGTCCCTCCTCCTGAGAGAAGAACTGGGACTGCAATCGTTCACAACACAATATTTTGCCTTCATTTATGACGGGTGGGGTAACTACTAAGCTAAGGACATCCAGTGACTCACGCAGGGTCCAGTGTCAATACAAACGCATGTCTGTGTTGCAGTGTAACACTGAGCTGTGTCAGGCGGTGCAGTGGTGGCTAGAGGCAGCCGTGCTGACGTGCATCTCCATCGCAGCAGCTATTGAGAGAATCCCGCCATGGGTGAGTAGAGTTGAAATTGTTGTTCATCCGAACTACACTCACCAAAACAAAATCATTTTTCATAAATGATTGACAAGTGGAAGACTTATGCCGAGGCTACATATGCAGTCGCACATACAAGTGGAAACGACGGTGATTACCTCATTCGTCTCCATGCTATAAACTCTTCAAAAGTTGTTGACCGCTTAATAATGTAAAAAATAATGCCTTAATGATGATTGAGGGTTGAGGGAGCGATGTCGCCAGCTACTACAGATGGCATCACGAAGTACGTTTAGTGTCACAAATTCTTTACAAGCTCCGTAAACATCTCTCGCCATCCATTCCCTAAGATTTGTATTGGTTTTAGGTCTGGAAAAAAACATGCTGGATGATGTAAACAAGACACCCCATTGTTTGAAGTAACGTCATAGTCTGGCGGGCAGTGCGGACTGCTGCGTTATCTGGCTGGAAAGTCATTCTTCACCATACAAAAGAGAGCCCTCCGTCGACAGAGATGATCTTCGTAACATGCCAACATAACCAGCATAAGTGTCGCCTGATGGTTAATGAACGACCATCAGCATCTGTGAGTGCCTTGATGTGTCTGGAAGACCGTCCTCTGTATTGATAAACAACCCGTTTATTTTCCTACTTAATGCAGGGAAAACTTTTGTCGGTCTACCACTAGATTTTGCTGGTCCATAAATCTCAGGGTCCTTTAGGAAGCTGCAAATCACAGTTTTACTGCGGTGAATCTCAGCTGCGACAAACCTTGCTTATGTAGATCTACAATTCTACGCTTCCTAATTCGGAGAGTTTACTTGCTTTAGGCATATAGTGTCTCCTTCACACTATCAATCCAAGCCTGTAACTGATCTGAAATGTCCCAAATTGCCCTAGAACCACACATTCATTACCCTGGTTTCATAATTTTGATGAGCTGAGTAATTCATTACTTGACATAAATGTACTTTTATTACCTCCGCCAAGAGGTTATGTTTTCGTCGTGTTTGTCTGTGTGTTTGTTTGTCTGTCTGTCACCAAGATAACTCAAAAAGTTATGAACCAATTTGGACGAAATTTACAGGGATTGTTAGGTATGTCAGGAGGAACAGATGATTAACTTTTCGTGAAGATATTCCATCCGTTTGTTTGTATTTTTGTCTGCTTCATTTTTATCAATGCCATAACTCGAAAAATTGGGGATGGTTACTTATGAAATTAACACGAGTTATTAGGCATATAACAAAGAATAAATGACCAAATTTTGGTAATGATCCGTTGGTTCGTTTGTCACTGTTTTTAATTTTTTGCTTGGTAGCACCATAACTCAAACAATGACTAGATCTTAATGAAATTTATAGATGTTGTTATTAATGTTGGAAGGCATAAATGATTAAATTTTGGTGCAGATCGGGTGGTTCGTTTGTATGTTTGACTCATGTATGTCATAACGTTTATTAGCAGTGTAACTCAAAAAGTTATGAACAGATCTTCAAGAAAATTGCACAAGCTGTTATTACTATCAATAGACACAAATGATTAGATTGTGGAGTTTATACAAAGGAAATTATGTTTTCAGAGCCAATTTGAATTTTTTTGCTACCGTTGCCTCGCTTGGCGGAGGTATGCGCTCTGAGAGTACTCTAATTAATAAATTGTTACAGACGGTATTTTTTCGTCTTTCTCCCCTTTTACCTTCAGAAATTACTGAGCCCTAATAGAAAGCGTTTATTTGTTTATAACTAAAACTTTTTTTTTACATATTCAAGTGGTCCTAAAATTTTGATCAAGAGTTTATGTTTCAACTCAGTAGCATAGATACGGTAGCATGAACACCATGCGAGCTGGGCATCTCCATATTACATTGTCCCTATGTTTATGTTTCAACTCAGTAGCATAGATACGGTAGCATGCCCACCATGCGAGCTGGGCATCTCCACATCACGTTGACCCTATGAAAGTAAAGTGTGGCGCCGGCATTAGTATTTTGCTGTCACCTGACTGCCAGCACTGCGCTGCCGCCTGACTGCCAGCACTGTACTGCCGCCTGACTGCCGGCACTGTACTGCCGCCTGACTGCCAGCACTGTACTGCCGCCTGACTGCCGGCACTGTACTGCCGCCTGACTGCCAGCACTGTACTGCCGCCTGACTGCCAGCACTGTACTGCCGCCTGACTGCCAGCACTGTACTGCCGCCTGACTGCCAGCACTGTACTGCCGCCTGACTGCCAGCACTGTACTGCCGCCTAACTGCCAGCACTGTACTGCCGCCTGACTGCCAGCACTGTACTGCCGCCTGACTGCCAGCACTGTACTACCGCCTGACTGCCACCACTGTACTGCCGCCTGACTGCCAGCACTGTACTGCCGCCTGACTGCCAGCACTATCCTGCTGATCACACACACACACCGACAGCACACAATGACCGCCTAAGCGAGGGTTGCTGTAGGCCGGACACCAGGCGGGGCAGCTGACCAAAGTCTCCCTAATGTTGCAGATGCCGCAGATCGGCCGGTGGGTGCTGGTGCTGCTGCCGGTTGTTGTGCCTGTGGCGTGCTCTGCTCTCCTCGCACTCGCCGCTCCATACGCACTCAAGGTCAGTGCACGTAATGACGGCGTGTCAAATATAGGAGGAAATTACACACATAACAATGCTGCCTACACACGAGTTACTATGGGAGCAGACACAGCGCGTGTATTTTCTAGAGTATACGCTTTTGGTCTGTTTGTATACTCAACAATTTAGAAATATACGCATGTACATCACTGCATTTGAGAAGGTCCAGCCGTAAAAAATGACGGCAATAATTTTCTGATTAACCTGTTTATTTTTCCGGTTCTCAGTATAGGTTTTCCTAATTAATTGGTATCATTCCAGTAGGCCTGGTCTTTTATTGGTGAAAAAAAGTTGTATAGCCATGAGGTTTGCGAAACCAAATATCCCCCCACTGCAGAAAGTCCCCGAATATCAATTGGAATTAGGCAAACGTTGAGCAGCGCTAAGAAAGAATTGTTCAGTCAACAAAGTCCCCGAATATCAACTGGAATTAGGCAAACGTTGAGCAGCGCTAAGAAAGAATTGTTCAGTCAACAAAGTCACCGAAAATCTGATGATACCAAGCGATAGTTGAACTGAAGTATCGAATTCTGCTGCAGTGTAAAAACAATTGAATCCATTTAGCAAGGCGTCTGATGAGCGCGAAGTTGCAACTGCCCTGCAGAGATTCAGGTAAAGAAAGCATTAGCCAAAGGGATTATGCACAAAAGAAAGGGAAACTCTAACCATGACTGAGCTTCTCGAACTGCTGAAAAGAAACTCAGCTCAAAAATATGCGACATAGCTTATGCCCGACAGGATCCAAAGCTCTGTCAAAGATACGCTGTTCATCTACCACTCTCAGAAGAAGAATCACCATCGTCATATCAAAAAGTACCAAGCTAGTATCGAAAGTGAAGCAATATTCAGAAAATGCTGTAATTCTACATTTGACCATATATTTTTATAAGCTAGATTGGTCACCGTTTCTCCAAGGGCTGAAATTTTGTGGAATCTCAATTTGTTTTTCTGTAGATGAATTTTCTCCTATCTAAACCTTGACAGCGTGACGGAGAGACGGACCAACCAAAAGCTCAAGAACGCAAGCACGCAAATGCGGCGCGAGCAACAACTGTTTATTATTATATAGTGCAGTGGTTTCCAAACTATGGTACGCGTACCACTTGTGGTACGCGAGGGCCTTCCAGGTGGTACGCGGACACCTTCGGGATCATGAACGATTTTTAGCTGGTTTCTCTTATTTCACAAAAAATGTTCACTGCCTAAAACAGGATAATCTGACCACGATTTTAACTGTTGCCACCCACCTGGTCCAGCGGTTCATCGCTTTCTTTTATTACGCTAATTATAAGCGCTTAAGTAAGATGAAAAGCAACTAATGCTACATATCAGGGACTTATATGTAGTATTAGTTGCATTTTATCGACAAGAAAAAAAAACAGCAGATACCGCCCTCGTATTGAATTGTTTTCTTAGTTGATTTGCGTTTTCTACTTGCACAATTATGAAAATGAAGTGATACCTGATCGAATCAGGATTCTCTGGACCAGGTGGTACTCGGCGACAGTACAGGACCTCCCAGTGGTACTCGATCACAAAAAGATTAGAAACCACTGATATAGTGGATGGTTTTCATTGCGCAATTTCCTCCTATTTTTACTATTTTTGTACAATGAAACACCCAATTAGTAATGAAAGCAACCCACTGTGAAGTTACACCGCTTAAATTATTTGCTCTAAGTAATGGTGTAGTTGATTCTTTATGCTCTAAGATTAGACACAAATAATAAATGCTACTATAATTAACTTCTGCACAGCTCTTCAGATCCTGTAGTTTCGGCCGTACGTAGCTGTTATTATTGCCATCGCTGCTCCTGTTGTTACCTTTCATTATCATTTCTTGTTTCCTTTGCTGCACCAATTCTGCGGCCCACACCCAAGGGTCCCGAGTGCCTTTCCCGTGGGAGATGTTGCGGTTCCTGCTGACACTGAACCAAACATTTCGTTCTCACAGACTCAGTTAATGAGTCCTGCGCTTGTCCCTATATTGACCCACCTTTTGTGAGGCTAGTTGACTCAAGAGAGCTGGACTCATGAAGTGAGTCTGGGAACCTCGGGTACGCAGGGTTGGCTGCCACAGTTAATGAGTCTCGCGCTGGTCCCCTCACTGACCCACAAAGTGGGTCTAAGAGACTCAACAGCGCTCTACTCACAAACTGAGTCTGTGGACGACCGTTGATTTGCAGGGCCTGCCGGCCACTGCTCCTGCAGGTCGCACAGCTGCGCCTGTCAGCTGCGAGGAAACTCATAGCAGAATGGTGTGGGAAAGAGATTCTCCACTATTATTTCAGCTTTACTAAACCTTTACATGCATTATGTTTCAGCTAATATTACTAAGTAACAAATGAACAAAAAGTATACCATCTACATTATAATAAAGACCGATGTGTATTTATCTGTTTGTCCATTTTCTGTCACGCTTTAACAAAATAGATGGGCGGAAATTAGCCCAGGTTGGAGGCTCTGTTCGTCCTCTCAAGCTCCATTGAAAGTGATAGGCAGATAATAGGCCGGGTTGCAGAAGACGGCAAACGTATCATAATCAGGGACAGCTGAAATTCCAACAATGAAGACATCGCAGGCTTAGTCTGATTTGTACGAGTATTAGCTTCTCCATACATCAAATCTACTGTAAAGTATTGGGCGACCTTATGTCTGAACGCAGTTCTTGCATTGCCGAAGTTGGAATCGTAGCACTGAAAATATCTCTAGCTTCAATTGGCACTCTCATACATCTTGATTCGTAGTTTCTTCTTAAAGATGATTTCGTTGCATCAACAGCTATTCTTCCCACTTCGATGCAATTGTCAGCGAAACCAACGAAACATGATTTTTCACGGACAGTCAAAATTTGATCACTTCTAATGAAATAGATATTTGAGGTGGAAAGACATTATCAACGGTACCGTATCATTGCTACGGAGCGAACACATTGTATATAAGCTGCCATTTTGTTCAAGTTTATTGGAGTGTTTCACTCAAGATGTTGATTCTGCCTGTCAAATAGAAGACCTAAGAATGAGAGCACGATAAAGGATCAATGCAGAAAATTAAGAAGCAAGTAAGAGAAGAGGAGATTCCGCACGGGCCTAGAGGCATCAGGTAAACATATCGATAATTGCGTGAATTTTTTCACGCACGGTTCCACTAGTTACCTCACCAAGGAGGCTATGTTTTCGTCGTGTGTTTCTGTCTGTCACCAAGATA
Source organism: Parhyale hawaiensis (assembly GCA_001587735.2). Classification (NCBI taxonomy): domain Eukaryota; kingdom Metazoa; phylum Arthropoda; class Malacostraca; order Amphipoda; family Hyalidae; genus Parhyale; species Parhyale hawaiensis. Next base: position 12,206,388 of record LQNS02277243.1, on the reverse strand, counting down.
ACTCAAAAAGTTATGAACCGATTTGGACGAAATTTACAGGGATTGTTAGGTATGTTAGGAAAAACGGATGATTAACTTTTGGTGAAGATATGTCCATCCGTTTGTTTATTTGTCTGCCTCATTTTTCTCAATGCCATAACTTAAAAAGTTACGGATGGATTTTGATGAAATTAACATGAGTTGTTGAATATATAACAAAGCGTAAATGACCAAATTTTGGTAATGATCCGTCTGTTCGTTCGTTCGTTCGTTTGTCACTGTTTTTAATTTTATGATTGTTAGCACAACAACTCAAAAAATAATAAATGGATCTTTATGAAATTCATATTGGTTGTTAATAATGAATGATTGAATTTTGATACCGATCGGTTTGTTCGTTTGTATGTTTGATTCATGATTGTCTTAACGTTTGTTAGCAGTATCACTCAAGAAGTTATGAACGGATCTTCAAGAAAATTGCACAAGCTGTTATTACTATCAAAAGGCACAAATGATTAAATTTTGGAGTTTATACAAAAAAAAATATGGTGTCAGAACCAATTTGAATTTTTTGCTAGCGTTGCCTCGCTTGGCGGAGGTATGCACTCTCAGAGTGCTCTTGTTGTTTTGCTACGCCTGGTACCATATTATTTATTTGAACCATCAGTGGCCCACGTCCTCAGTAAAGGCGACGAAAGATAATTACTAGGACGAAACCGTCCTTTTCTTTTGTCTTCTTCTTCTTCTTGTTGGTTCGGTACTCAAGAAATCTTTCCCTTCTAATTGGCTTACTTTTGACGCAATTTGAATTGAATGAGCCGAGGGAAGCAACCAGCCGCTGAGGTGAGGTGGCGCCTTCTAGTGTTAGTGTCCGCACACCGAGCGACTTCGGGCGGCTTCAGAGCTTTGGCAAATCAACGGCCTCCTTACCGTCCATAGTCTCGCATTAAATTACTCACTTTGGGACAGACAGATCAACCAATTAACAACGGCCTGCTTTTAGTTCATAGTCTTGCATTAAATTATTGACTTCGGAGCAGTAAGATCACCCAATTAACAATGGCCTGCTTACAGTCCATCGTCTTGCATTAAATTATTCACTTTGGGACAGACAGATCAACCAATTAACAACGGCCTGCTTACAGTCCATAGTCTCGCATTAAATTATTCACTTTGGGACAGACAGATCAACCAATTATCAACGACCTGCTTACAGTCCATAGTCTTGCATTAAATTATTCACTTTGGGACAGACAGATCAACCAATTAACAACGGCCTGCTTACAGTCCAGGGGCGAATGCACAAACGCCTTGTAAAGTTACGGTAACGTAAACTGTGCAGTTCCTAGAAGAAATACCGATAGCTCGGCTCAGGTTCTGTCTCTTTCTTATGCTGATCTTCACAAAGTTATGATCAAAGTGGTTTGAACCTTCAACCGTTGCATAGTTAAATAATAGACAGACTCGGATGTTAAACTGACAGAGATGGGCATGTAACTAGTTACTGTAACGGCTTAAGTAACGGGCGTTACATTTTGTAACGAGTAACGGTATCGCCTTAGCAATTTTAGAAACGTGACGAGTAACGGTAACGCCCGGGTAGATTTGATCAAAGTAACGGAAATTTCCGTTGCTCGTTCCTCGTTACATTGTCTAAATTTGCAATAAATACGAGAGATATGAGCTGTCGGCAAAGAGAATGTTATGTTAAAGGAGTGGTATCATGATCTTAAAAGCTACACAAATTTTTGGCAATTAATGTATGTCCATGCTTCTAGGATACACATGTATTTTAACATTAGGATAAGATTTATCGATTGAAAAAATTTACTTCGAAATTTTGTCCACAAAAACACGAATGAAACGCAAGTTTATATTGGTAACTAAGCCTACAAAATCAGCAGTTGGCACGACTCATTGCAGCGATGGGACCATCATTTAAATATAAGAAAAAGTAAGAACGTAAAATCATACATTGTTACTGGATGTCTATATAAGCGTTGAAGGGCGCCACACCTTCCCCAAAATTTATTTCAAAAATTAAATATTTACATAGAAAATTTCTCATTAAACTAAAGTGCCGATCATTCCAGAACATTCCAGTTGCATCAAGTCTCTAGCGAACGCCCAAATAAAATGTAATGATACTCTCCTTTCCGTCGGTCATGACTGGAAAATAGAAATATAGATCAAAATAAAAATATGCAGCACGCTGCTGGCTATGATGCTGTAGCTGTACCTAAATGTTATATAACTTTCATGACTTTCCGTAATAAAATATTCTATTTAATGGAAGAAAATATAGGATTCATTTAGGGCATTTACTGTGCTCTACTCGGAGTAGAATTCATTATTGGCCAAAAAGAACTAAACAAGAGTAATTATTTATTAGTATGAAGTCGACATAATTAAAATTCTTTAACGTTTCGGGACAAATGATCCCATCATCAGAAGAACTATTAACAACGTATAACCTGTAAAAATACAAAATTTCTTTATTTCGTAATCGGGGAAGGGAGCATGGGTGCTGTCGGGGGGAGGTTGGGTGGAGGTCTGACACGCGAATGGACAGAACCACGTCGAGGGGCCACATGTCAGCCTCTGTACAGTCAGCAGATGTGAGGCTAGGTGTGGACAGTGTGCAGCGGTGCAGCTGAGTTCATAAAACCTAGGATTTTTATCATCTCGAAAATTCGGTCATCTGTGCCTCATGACTGTAATAACAGTTTCTGTAATTTTCTTGAAGATCCACCCGTTATTTTTCAGTCATGTAATGACATATACTAAGGCAAACTTTGGTCAAACACACAAACGGACGGACCAAATTTTATGAAAATCTGTTAATAACTATTTGAATTAAGTTTCTGATCAATATAAAATCAAACCTACAGAGACAAAAAGACGAACAGATCATTAATAAAATGTGGTAACTTATTCATCACAACATATATAGCAATTCATGCAAATTACATAAAATCTCTACTTAGTTTTTTGTTATATTTCCAAAAAAAAAAACAGTCAGAACAACGAACAGTAGAACGGATTGTCACCAAAAATTCAATAATTTGTTCCTCCTCATATGCGTAACAAACCGTGTAAATTTCGCAAAGATCCGTGTATAACTTTTTTGAGTTATCTTGGTGACAGACCAACAAGAAGAGAAACCAGTCAAACAAGCAGACGAAGTCCAAGACAAACCTCTTTAGCAAAGTTGATAACTGCCATGAACTTCAACCGAAATTCTACCGGTGACATACTAGTATTGCTGACACACTCATGATCATTAATCATTCAGCCAGGTTAACAAATTATTACCTCCACGGAGGAGGTTATGTCTTTGTTGTCCCACTTCTGTTCTCAATTTACATCAATGATCTCGATCTTAACATCCGTAGTAAAATCAGTAAATTTGCGTATGATACAAAACTATGTCATCCTACAATGAAAAGAGCTGAGCTCCAACAAGACCTTGACCACCTCATGGAATGGAGCGCAACGTGGCAGATGAACTTTAATGTCGACAAACGCTCAGTAATGCACGTAGGGCTGGTGAACTCTTCCACCCCATTGGAAATGTATGGGACGGAATTGGCTACTGTCACCCAACAACGTAACTTAGGAATCACTATTACAAACAAACTACAACACAGTCAGCAAGTTGACATGAGTGTGAAAATGGCAAGCGGAGTACTCGGATTCATCACCAGAAACTTCGAATACAAGTCCAAGGACATCATCGTTTCCTTCTACAAGGCATTAGTGAGGCCACACTTAGAGTTTGCTGTTCATTTCTGGTCGCCTCAACTCTGTAAAGATATCGATAACATGGAAAGAGTCCAACGCAGAGCAACGAAACTGATACCTCAGCTGTGAAACAAGTCGTATGAACGTTGCCTGAAAGAACTGGGTCTGATTTCTCTCAAGCAAAGAAGACTCAGGGGGCAACTAGTAGAAACATTCAAGTACTTTAGATTAGATTAGATTAGATTAGATTAGATTAGATAGGCGGCACTAGACGAACCAAAAGGCCCATTCCCAAAAAGACACCGGGACTTACACCCCGGTCCTCTATGAGCTATTGCCATTATGTTAGTAGAATGTAGAGGAATGAAGAAACGA
>LQNS02277243.1:12181186-12192861 GCA_001587735.2 Parhyale hawaiensis | reverse complement strand
GTAGCTTTTAGATTAACAATCTGAATAACAGCTCAAGTAACATTGGCCGGTCGCATAGGGGCTTGGTGTGGGAGAGCCCAAGTAGCTATCTCACTGGCCGGGTGGTGGTACTGGTCTCTGTGACTATTTTGCGTACGTGCATCGCTGCGCGTTCAAGTTCGTGTTCTGCCGTGTCGTCATACTGCGGTATGACACGTTTATCTCATAGGCACAAGACACTGTATCGCCTGTTACGTTATATCAATTTATAAACCATGCCTTAAGCCTCTAGCAAAGCTCACAGGCGCAGTTATGTCACCCAGCGACATGTTGCAAATGTTGCATAGCGCATTGTAGTGCTTTTGTGTTAGTGACGCGGCATGAACGTACACGGTTAGCGAGGCACCTACTGCGGAATAGTCACGGAAGACGCTAGTGGGAGCTGGTGCAGAGGCTTGGGGTGTGGGAGCCATGGTAGAATAAAAGAAGGTACTTGCACTTCTAAGGGAACAGCATCAACCAATTGGAGAGATCCTTTTTTCTCCGCTCGTGACGTCACCCAGGTGCATGGCTACGGCAGCGAAGCGCAAAGCTGCCATTGCCAGACGTACAATAGGGGCCGTTGGATTTAGATATTCACGGCCGTGTGCTTGTGAAGAGTGTATTGAGAACTCATTGCCACTTGCTACAATCCATGATTGGAAAGTAGTTGATGGAAATGAAAGCAATCAAGATCCTCCCTATCTCTTGAATAATTATTGCAATTTATAAAGCAAGACTTCCGGACTCGTATTGGAGCCATTGCGGCCAATTTCAATTCCACCTCCCTGCTCACTGATGTCACACAACTGACGCAGCTGTCACGTGACCCAATAGAGGAGCCCTTCAAGCCTCGCTATTGGTTCGTGATGGCGTAACTGCTCGTGACGTCACTCAGGTAAATTATTGCTATAAAGACAAGTGAGATAATACCTCGTCTTAATTTACCGAGGTGAGAGCACATGTAGCTTAACCCGCGAACTCTCTCATTGGCGAGGCTCAAAATGGTCTTGTTGTGTGACAGCCAGGGTAGCATGCAAAGAGGTCTCTTATTACTCAACTTCAAATGTACTCAATTCAACGGAGATTCGAGAGCTTTATGATTGTATAATCTAGGTGTATTGGTATTCTGGCACCCCTTATAACCTTTTGCTGTGTGCTCGTTTTTGCTTGTATTGAATTGGTGTGCCAAGCCTTTCGCGTTACACTGCGTGCAGGTTGTGCATTTTTTACTTCCGCCAAGGAGGTTATGTTTTCGTCGGCTTTGTCTGCTTGTCTATTTGTCTGTCAGTCTGTCACCAAGATAACTCAAAAAGTTATGAACGGATCTTCACGAAAATTACATAAACTGTTGATACTATCAAAGGGCACAAATAATTAGATTTTGGAGTTGATACAAAGAAAACCATGGTTTCAGAGCCAATTTGAATTTTTTGTTACCGTTGCCTCGCTTGGCGGAGGTATGCGCTCTCAGAGTGCTCTAGTTTGTATTTTTGTTTGTTGCTTGCCTCTTTTTTAAGTGGTGGCGTAACCCTAGAAGTTAAGGAGCTATTTTTATGAAATTTGCAGGAGTTGTTAGGATTATTACTAGGAGTAAATGACTGAATATTTGTGTTTATCTGTTTGTCCGTTTGTTTTTATGTTTGTCAGTAATATAATTCAAAAAGCATTGAACGGATCTCCACGAAATTTGCAGCAATTGTTAGACATGTTAGAAAATACAAATGACAAAATTTTGATGATTGTCAGTTGATCATTATGCTCGTCTGACTAACGTTTGTCAGAACATAACTCAAAAAGTTACAGACGGATCTTCAAGAAAAATACAGACGCTTTTATTGCTGTCAAGCAGCACAAATAATCGAATTTTAGTGATGATAAATAAATCTTCATTCCAAAACCAATTTAAGTTTTTCGTTTACGTTGCCTTGCTTGGCGGAGGTATGCACTCTCAGGGTGCTCTGACACATGCAGATTGTGATTATGCATAGTTAACTTGCAGAACAATTAACTATGCTATTTGATATTAAAACTAAGGGCTGAATAAATCTTGGCAATGACCAATAAATCAGAGAGAGTCAGTTCACGTCAAACATTAATTTACTCAACTAATGGACTGCAACATGACTTAATTTTAATTTATTTTAGCACTAATTCAGTTGTGTTTATTTCGTAGACGAAGCTCCGATGTTAATTCACATGTTTCAATGGGAATTATTTTTTCGTTGCAAATTTAACTGAAATATCCAAAGGCAAAAATAACATATTATTATTCCCCGAGAGGAACAATTAAATGGTTGGTATTGGATAATTTTTTGGTACTGCTCTTATGAATTTGGATGTACAGATAGAAAGAACGAGTTTTGTTTGCAATATAATATGACAGTGGTATTAAGATCAGCTGCGCTTTATCTAGAAAGTGTTGATGATTACATTAGAAACAAGTTCTGTTTACTAATGCCATGATCACGTATTTCCATTTAGACCAAATTTACTCATTAGTGATGTCAGATGATCTATCTTCATGATTTTTGCTTTCATCAGTCAGTCGAATATACTACCAATCTCCTAAGCTGGATGGTAACTCAAGCTGGTGAGATAATTTGGATGCAAAACTAGTGAGTCTGGCAGGCGAAGTCGCTCTATAAAGTTTATGATGCTGCCTTGTTTTCGTTTACTCCTAGGGTACTAAAGTTCTATTTTGAAAGATGCTCTGTCTCTGATTATTTTATACGTGCCATATCGTTGCCATACAATCACACTCTTATCTTAAATTAACCTGTAAAATGGCATCGTGAGCATGGATTCTTTTTATACATCGATTTTAACCGTGAAAATGAAAACGATGCTCTCGATTCACTAGGTAGGTTTACGATCTAGCAACGCAGAAGAGAACTCTACCTTTACTGTGGAAAAACTATTTTTCTGATAAAAGTTGAAACTATTTATGAAATATGTTATTCCATACGATGTGGGAAAGGCTACTTCGTAAAAAATAATAAGAAACAGATATAAGTAAATTTGAAGCGAAATAGAAGCTACAAATAGTTTATATTTATATAATAATATGAATAGAACATCCAATCTAAGCAGCACTTCGTATGTGTCTTTGTAACTAAATTTCTGTTCCACTGTGGTAGGCGCGCCCTCAATGTACGTAGATATCATTAGGCAACATTGCATTGAATGCTAAGCTATGTCAAATTATGCTTTAGTGCCTGTGTCGCTCGTCATAAGTAGGCTTGACGGCAAATTATTTAAATAAACAAAAACGCTTCCGCCAACATAGCAACCTCAAAAAATAAATAAAATAATAATTCTAAAATAACTGTTATAGGCGGCACAATTAAGAAGGGCATCTATAGGAGAGAAGCACGTATATATGAGTACTGGAAATAGGTCAATTGAAAAACGAATTTTAGCCATTCTTACTTTTTGGTGCCCTAATTTCAATTACAATCAAGCACTCAACCACCATTGACATCAAAACATACTCGCAATTGCATTTCTTGCTAATAAACACATTTCATGTATCACCAGGAACAGCTTACCCTTTGTTTGAAATCGTATGTTGACTGGAAAAGATTTTATCAAATTGTCGTCGGGTGTACTTGGGATTTTGAGTGTAAAATCAAGAGTAGTGTAAGCTACGGCCAATGCATATTTTTCTCATGTAAGAAAATGAATTTTACTGTCCTCTCTATGTTATTCAGACTTTTTACTAAGCTGGTGGGGGCTGAACGCTTCGCGTTAGAACGAAGATAGCACTAAGAGATTTTTTTCTTTGTCGGATACTTAAAAATCCAAGAATAAAACATGCAGTGAATATGCATTTCTCACAGAATTGGCGCTGTTTGAATGCTCTTGCTTGATTTAAATTACTTATTCTAAAAACTAAGCTGTAGAAAACGGCCAATTTGCTGTTCAAATTTTCTTCAAGTTCCTTGTACCACTTCTGTACTACTTACTGCATCCAAACCTGAATCTATTTTAAGCGATATTTTTGCTACCCAAGAAAGAAGGACTTCACTTGCAGTGGGTAGTTGATGGCGCCCACCTTCTTCTACAATATTATCAAATCAAGCAGGCTGATATAATATGCATTGCACCACAGAATCATAGCTGCGAAGAGCAAGAAAGAAGATACGTCCATGCGATCTTCTGCGGCCGTTTCACGGACAGATACACCAATATCGTACGATAAGGGAACAAAAGACACACCACGTGTGCAATATAGCTACAGAATTTCGTGTTATCACTCTTGGATACAGTTGCTGCAAACTTCAGTCGCCTTATTCAGAAATATTTTCTCACATTAAAGTTTCTGAGAACGCAAAATTCAACTGCTTGTAGATAGCCGTCGGTTACGTGAAAATGAGATTGAACGCAGCTTTTTCTTTTTAATTTGCGCCTATGGAATTCTGTATCGCAAAATAACAGGGCTGACAAAAGTGTTATGTACAATACAAGCATAACGTGCTAATAGCTCTCGTATGTTGGAAAGCGTTCATGCTGTAGTATCTGCACACAACAGATATTAAATCTCTTACGAATATTTCTCTTACAATAAAAATAGAGACCAGTTGCCGAAATGCTAGATTGTTAATTCCATTATAATAAAGATCTTATTACGAACTCTATGGTAGAAGATTGAAGTTTGGCCTACTTTGGCATAGTTTACAGAAGTAAATTTTGTACGATGTCCAGGTTATTTATACAATAAAAACTCAGATGTCACGAGTAACGAAGTAACGGTCGTTACTGTAACGAGTAACAGTAACGCCCCATGCAATTTTGTGACAGTAACGAGTAACGGTAACGCCCTGGTAATTTTATTGAAGTAACGAGTAACGGTAACGACCTCCGATATCATGTAACGGTGCCCATCACTGCAAACTGAGAAGTGAGAATGGAAGACTTCAGCAGTTGCATGGTTGCATTTTTGCCTGCAGCTGTAACTTTACCAGGCGTTTGAGCATCCGGCAACAGCTCTTGAATTTTTACCTATCTATTCCTTCACAGCGGGAAGGGGGAACCAACCAATCAAGCAAGAGCACAAGGCAGCAGCGAACCAACATTCAAGCAACTGCCCGTACAGTTAATGCAGCGCAGTATCTGCATGGACATCTTCCACTGTTATTCATATGGATTTCAGGTATAAAGTAGAGCACTCTGAGAGCGCATACCTCCGCCAAGTAAGGCAACGGTTATAAAAAATTCAAATTGGTTTTGAGACCATGATATTTTTGTTTCTACACCAAAATATAATCATTTGTGCCCTTCAACAGTGTTAACAGCTTCAGTAATTTTTGATGATCCGTTCGTAATTTTTTATAGTTATGCTGCTAACAAACATTCTGACAAACATTCGTCAAACTCACAAACGGATCAACCTGTCATCACCAAAATTTAATCACTACCAACAATTACTATAAATTTCATAAAGATCCACTCATAATCTTTTGAACTATTGGGCTGACAAGCCTAAAATTAAAAACAGTTACAAACGAACGAACAAACAAACAGATGAACACAAAAATTTGGTCATTTACACTTGGTACTATACCTACCTATCAGCTCGTGTAAGTTTCATGATGAAAGACAATCTGTCCGTAGCTTTTTGAGTTATGGCATTGAGAAGAATGAGACAGAAAAATAAACAAACAGATTGACGAATCTTCACCAAAAGTTAGCGAAAATTTATCTTCTGCATCAGATCCAAATAGGCAAGGTCATAACAAGGAAGATAGTTCGAACAATTTTATTGGTAGCTGGGCTACGTGGCTAACTAACAATTACAAGTATAGACGGAACTTCGAACTATATATACAAAGGACCCTCAGACTAGGTCTCTCTCTTTACTTGGTAATGAAAGGGTAAAATATTATAACAGAAATAATATAGATCTTGCGACGAGCTGTAGTCCTCACAGTTGTAGCGGCTTTCCAAGGTAATAATCACGTCCGCGGCCCCTACTGCACGCTGACCAATTTAGAGCTTTCAGTAGCAGGGGGTCGAAACAAGAAGAGATAATCTGGGATGACGAACCGAACGCCAGGCTGCGGTAAGCTCAAGGGCGATGAACAGAAGCCCGCAGGAACCACAACTTGAGGGCACCGGCCGTCAGTCGAGAGCTGCAGAGAAGCAGATGCTTTATTCTTCTATGGGTAAGTGAGTCAAGTTCGCCGATATAACATATCGAAGAATGAATCTTGAAAAGAAAAACCGATTGAAAAAAATATTGAATAATAAATTTTTAAAAGTCCAGTATAGACTTATACGTAACATATCGAAGAATGAATCTTGAAAAGAAAAACCGATTGAAAAAAGTATTGAATAATAAATTTTTAAAAGTCCAGTATAGACTTATACGTAACATATCGAAGAATGAATCTTGAAAAGGAAAATCGATTGAAAAAAGTATTGAATAATAAATTTTTAAAAGTCCAGTATAGACTTATACGTAACATATCGAAGAATGAATCTTGAAAAGAAAAACCGATTGAAAAAAATATTGAATAATAAATTTTTAAAAGTCCAGTATAGACTGATACGTAACATATCGAAGAATGAATCTTGAAAAGAAAAACAGATTGAAAAAAATATTGAATAATAAATTTTTAAAAGTCCAGTATAAACTTATACGTAACATATCGAAGAATGAATCTTGAAAAGAAAAACCGATTGAAAAAAATATTGAATAATAAATTTTTAAAAGTCCAGTATAGACTTATACGTTAACTAGGCAAAACCGAAGCGATATTTACTGTATGCAAAGCGCAACATAGAACATACGCGACGCAAACGAAACTGTCCCAGGCGGTATAACATGGTAATTACCTAGGTAGGCAAACAGATCGCAGAAGCGAAGGAACGTCACGAGGCCGTCGCTACGAGAGGGTCGCCGTACGTCTCGCATCGGACTCTGCTAATTGTACTGGAGAGAATAAACAGAAGATGGCGTTAGCGAACCTACCTAGGGGCCGCTTCTGTGCTATCTATGTACGGTTGACGTTTTAAAAGTGTTATTGCAAATGTAACCCAGGGAATTACTTAAACTTTGAAATTAACCTAGGTTAATCACCTCACAAGGTGATGCCACAGCAACTGGTGGTAAGTGGGTAGTGGATGCCGAGAGAATATAGGAAAGAAGAAACTAACGCGTTCTTGATAGTAACAAGTGGAAAAAAGTAGAAGAAATAAATGTAATCCGACTAACGGAAGAAAAAACAAGCTAATTACTTGATGCCCTTAGACCGATACGAATTAAAACACCAATCTGTTAGTTTATTAGTTGTCAATCAAGAAAAGGATCGCGTTACAGGTGAACTTGATGCGCTAGGGGTTCCGTACAAGTTAAGCAAATTGAATCCGCGGTTTTAAGAGAAAGGGCGATGACCTAAGTTAAAATAAGGGACCACAAGGATCGTACTAATAACAGAGACTTTAATCTTACTCTGGTTTAAAGGGCTTAGAAATGAAGCAAATATCTCGTCACGCGCAATAGATGTATATAATGATCGCACTATGGAAGCAATTATTTCTTCCGAGAATAGAATAATGTTCTCCACTTTGGATGCAGAGTACAAGAAAAAAACGAGAACTACTTGAAGTTATCCAAAGACCGTTTACGGCCAGAATTTGAGGCATGTAGGAGTACGAGTACCAGAAACGAATCAGCTGTCTCTAATCGCATTCAATACAACGGAGATTCGACAGATTTACAATCATATATGTTTCGAAAATGCTGGAGCGCATCACTGTGAAGGTGAATGAGCGGACTGTCGCCAGACACACAGAGGGAACTGGAAGGCTTCAAGCAGAGATGGTGGAAGAGCCGTGGCCACAAAATGTTCCAAAGGCTACACCGTGCGGGGAGCAAAATGCCCCGACATATTCGAAATTCCACTGGTATCAAAATTACAGAGTTCAAAGAAGAATACCAGATAGACCAGCGGTCAGCGGTTACGTGCACTGTGGAGATAATTCGCTGCTGGCTCTCTCTTTGGTCGCTAACTGCGGTCCCACAGAAGTCACCCAGCAGAGTGACTCCACACACGAGGGGTGACGTGAGGAACGTCATGCGGACTTCTCCCGAAGACCCACAAGGTAGGTGTTAACGAAAGTATTCAATTGGTGCTGATACCAGGATTACCTTTATTTCATCACCAAAAGTTTGGTCCATTGTTCTTCTTGACAATAATAATAGTTTCTGTAATTTACTTGACGGTTTGTGCCTAGCATTTTGAGTTATGTTCTGCCGACCATGACTGACATTATGACAAACACACAAACTGACGACCAAAACAAAAATACTTGGTCATTTTCGTGTTTTAACGTTTTCAATCATTTCCACCGATTTCGTGAAGATCCAACAATAAATTCTGGAGTTGTGTTCCTGACAAACATAAAAACAAAGAGACAGAGATATGAAACTGAGAAGCAAATCAACATAAAAAATTGATATTAAGAAGTATTAGGATTTTATTATGAAGATGTTCCACAATTTCCGAACTTGTCGTAGAGATCTGTTCCTAGCTATGTATTTGAGCCATCTTGGTGACAGACAGAGAGACAAATTGACAAACTCGAAATAAACATAACCACTTTGGTGGAGGCAATAAACAGAGGCTGTGGCGCCGTCAAGTCCACCCCAGCAGAGCTGCAGTCCGCCCCTGGGGGTGTGGCTACCAGCACTGTACTGCCGCATGACTGCCAGCACTGTACTGCCGCCTGACTGCCAGCACTGTACTGCCGCCTGACTGCCAGCACTGTACTGCCGCCTGACTGCCAGCACTGTACTGCCGCCTGGCTGCCAGCACTGTACTGCCGCCTGACTGCCAGCACTGTACTACCGCCTGACTGCCACCACTGTACTGCCGCCTGACTGCCAGCACTGTACTGCCGCCTGACTGCCAGCACTGTACTGCCGCCTGACTGCCAGCACTGTACTGCCGCCTGACTGCCAGCACTGTACCGCTGACAGCACAGCTACAAAGCTACACTGCAGCAGTAACTGACCGCACAAGGTAACTTCAGCGCTCTGTTGCAGGGACCAGCTGACGGCGCACTGGTGGACGTGATGATGATGCTGGTGGTGCCGCTTCTTCTAACTTGGCTCTATCTTCTCCCCCTGCGCGAGGTGAGTGAAGTTCCCAAACTGGCGCAAAAATTCCCCCGCCTCAAGTCACTTGAATGCAGAAGCGAGAAACGGAAAGTAAAATTCCCTCTCCAAATATTTCCTATTCCTAACGTCATTCCTCCGTTTGTTTGCTACCAAAGGAGCTGACACTTGGCTGACTGTACCAGCCTGCTGCTGTCAGCCCTGCTGTCAGCTACTGTCCCAAGCCTGTCAGTGAGCCGTACTGACGCCAGGCCCTCGTGCTCTCTTGCTTATGGTATTCAGCAACATATCTCTTATCATCGTACGTCCAGTAGCAGAGATGAGCACCATCTTACTGCCATAAAACCCATCATGAGACCATTATACATGAAACGTTTCTCCAGTTCAGGTAAAATGCCGATCCAGTTTACGCGTGGTGTGCAAGTTACGTGAGTTGGGAGGCGTGCGGTGTAAACAAATACATCAACATCGACTGCAGCCGTGCATTCCTTAGGAAACAAAAAGTCCTAAGCCTCGCCACGTCTGCGAGGGCCGCACTGAAGCGGAGCCGCTGACTGCAGTAAAGAATATTTCTTGAGCTTTGGACCAGAGACCTGGTCAGTTGGTCCAGTGAACTGTACAGCAGAGACCTGGTCAGTTGGTCCAGTGAACTGTACAGCAGAGACCTGGTCAGTTGGTTCAGTGAACTGTAGAGCAGAGACCTGGTCAGTTGGTCCAGTGAACTGTACAGCAGAGACCTGGTCAGTTGGTCCAGCGAACTGTACAGCAGAGACCTGGTCAGTTGGTCCAGCGAACTGTACAGCAGAGACCTGGNNNTCAGTTGGTCCAGTGAACTGTAGAGCAGAGACCTGGTCAGTTGGTCCAGTGAACTGTAGAGCAGAGACCTGGTCAGTTGGTCCAGCGAACTGTACAGCAGAGACCTGGTCAGTTGGTCCAGCGAACTGTACAGCAGAGACCTGGTAAGTTGGTCCAGCGAACTGTACAGCAGAGACCTGGTCAGCTGGTCCAGTGAACTGTACAGCAGAGACCTGGTCAGCTGGTCCAGCGAACTGTACAGCAGAGACCTGGTCAGTTGGTCCAGCGAACTGTACAGCAGAGACCTGGTAAGTTGGTTCAGTGAACTGTACAGCAGAGACCTGGTCAGTTGGTTCAGTGAACTGTACAGCAGAGACCTGGTCAGCTGGTTCAGTAAAGCAAAAATTCACATCACGTAAGTATTCTGTACCTTTAGAAACACAGCTAAAATATTCACACAGTACGCGGGTGTGGTCCTTCAGACACTCATCATTACCTCCGCCAAGAAGGTTATGTTCTCGTTCAGTTGTCTGTCTGTCTCTGCGTTTGTCTTTCTTTCACCAAAATGACTCAAAAAGTTATTTACCGATTTTGACGAAATTTTCAGGGATTGTTTGGTATGTTCGTAGAAAGAGATGAATAACCTTTGGAAAAGATCCGTTCGTTTGCTTGTTTGTTTGTCTGCCTCGTTTTCCTAATGACATAACTCAGAAAGTTGCGGACTGATTCTTATGAAATTTTGCATCAGTTCTTAGGTACATTACGAAGAGCAGATGACCAAATTTCTGTCATGATATGTTAATTCGTTTATTTTATTTATTTTTCTTTGTTTGTGGCTATTTTTGAGTTTATACTTAGCACAATAACTCAAAAAGTTTTACAAGGATCTTTATGAAATTTTCAGAAGCTGTTAGTAGTGTTAACAGGCATAAATTATAAAATTTTGCTTATTATTGGTTGCTCTGTTTCTGTGTTTAACTAATGTTTGTTAGAATGTTTGTTGGCAGCATAACTCAAAAAGTTATGAACGGATCTTGAAAAAAATACCGAAACCATTGTGTTAAGAGGCACAAAGGATTATATTTTGGTGCTGATAAAAAGAAAATCATGATTATAGAACTATTTTGAATTCTTCGTTACCGTTGTCTTGCTGGTGGAGGTATGCGCTCTGAGAGTGCTCTAGTACCATACTGCAATTTAGGCAGTAACTTGATAACGAGCTCGCAAATTTGTATTGGTTTTCAGCGAAAATATCAATTAAATCTCAAGCTGGCATTTAAATGCCATTTGCAATAATTAAGAAAACTATTACTGAGACTCTTTGGCGACAAAGCGAGAGATAGAATAAGCGCTGCCCTCAGCGCAGATGTCGCCCCTTCACCCGGCGTCTCCTAGGAAGTACAGCATTATGGGAAGAGCATAACTTGGTAACTCGCCCAATACAGAGTTAAGTAAAGAATAAGTCTTTTGCAATTAGTATCGTCTCTTAATTGTAGCTTTTAAACAAATTTCTAATAATTCGTAGTGTGTGTCGGGAAGATTTGTCCTATATATATATGTACTATAGGTGGTCGCCGGGACACGAACCTGGGACCTCATGCATAGCGAGGCGCGACTGCGAGACCAGCACTGAGAATGCATAAAAGGCAAGCATGCAGTACGCGGAGTACTGCAGCCTGCCCCGCATCTCTACAGTGAGGATTTAACTTGCAGCGCTTACCTCTTATATGGAAGCTCA
>LQNS02277243.1:11965302-11980329 GCA_001587735.2 Parhyale hawaiensis | reverse complement strand
AACTGAGGCGTTCCAACAGAGATGAGTGTGTAGTATTCAAATACCACATATTTTCTTGCGTGGTCAACGTGCGCTACTACGGGCAGGAAACAAGGCGCATAGCATAGCAGGAGACACTCGAGTGGTCGACCTCTTTCACGGCCTTCCACACGAGGGTGATGTCCCGCGGACTAGGTGCGCTATCTCGATCGACAGCCCACCTCGCGGAAAAGAAAAGGAAACAGAGAACCTACCTAACTTTACAAAACTAACTGCGGCCAGATGCAACATCTCCTGCGAAATAGGTACTCGGGTTTGCCCCTGGGGTTACAAGGCCCACTTTTAGCACATTCCACAATCAGTGTTTTGTATAATGCATGATAGCTACAGGTCCAAGCTATCACTGAGCAGCACGTCATTTGCTCTGGTAAATCTGCGCACGCTTCAGCTGCTTGTGGCCCTCTCATAGCTCTTCACACTTCATTGTACAAGATCATTGAAATTTTGCAAGACCAGAGCTGTGGGACTAACAAGCCGGTAGCCTTTCTCTGCGACGAAAAAATAATGAAGCCGGACAAAACTTTTCTTGCAAATATAAGATAAAATGGCTGGCTATGTTCGTTAGTTAGTAGTTGCTGGTTTGCAGAGAAATGACGAAACGAGGCAAAGTGGTTGTAGGAAACTTCGCTATCGCATCAGGGGCACAATGTCTACATCGAGCCGACCTATTCTTGGGGTTAAACACAGGCTCGTGCGCTACTACAACGTAGAATATGTCTCGTTTTATGAAGGAATCTTACGAGAAAAAGTTTGTCAAGTTTCCATACAGAATATGTATTTGGCAGGAAAACAGTCACGACTGCTGATTATATCTATCACCCGCGCATGAGGTAGAGAGGTGATAAGGTGTTCATTAAAGATTTAGGTAGAAATATTTGTCTCTCCACCCAAAGAATTATTAAAATGGGTTGAGCAACGTTCAAAATTTTTGCATAATCTAGTAGGTTCACCTAGATGTGACGAATGCGAAATTAGCTGCGGTCTGTCCACCTAAAAAAGGCAGAAGGGGTTGTTTGCTATAGCTATATACATTTTTTTTTGGCAGTCAGGTGGGTCGACTCAGATGTAAAAAATTGTGAAACTCTTAAGTAAGCTGGCCACAAAAATGACGACGGCGAGGTTAGGGTTATATTTCTTAGCGTGGTCTCTAGGAGACGCTGGAGACACTCGCAGCATTACTGGTAGCTATTGTTTAATTAGTAGTAGAAGTTTTTACTAGCGCTTCAGTGACACACTGCCTATATCGCGCCGAACTATTCCTGTGTTTAACCACAGGCTCGTGCGCCGACTAGGGCGCGTTTTAAATTGTCAATGATTTTTGTCTGCTTTTCTGCCGGTAGGTCTCAGAATGGTCAGTGCGCTACTACTGACAGGAAAAAGGCACAAGTTGAGCATCTCCAACCCCCGGGCGCGGCTGAACGCTGTCGCTCAGTTACCCCGCGCACAGGGGAAGGAAACGAAGTAGCTACAAGAAAGTAGAAGTCTAGCGGGAATAGGTCGGCCAGCCAACAGCCGTAGTAGACGATAGCATTCATCATATTGGATTAATCACAGTTTATAATAGAGGTTATATCTGGTAAGCAAAGTCTTCAGGGCATTTCTATAAAATTGGCCGCGAGGTCGTTCCGGAAGCATTCCTCGGAGGATTCAGTCGACATCTCAACCATGCAGGTCCAGACAGCATTCCCTCCGCTCGTCACTCTGCCATTAAACGCAAAACAGTGAGAGGTACGACGCAGTCATCACAATAAGGTTGTAGACGACCCACCTCCCGGATAGTCGTGAGCGAGTCTCGTGTGCCCAATACGTAGGCGGCACAGTACGACGTCCATTCGGCGATCGTCACTATTTGACGAGTGTCACTGTCGAACGGTTTCTTTGATTGTTTGTAGTTTATTATTTCTCGGCTCTAGCCATTGGGATTGCCACAGCTCGCGCAGGCTTCTCTTGATTAGTGGGTAATAATCTCTGCAAGGGACTGAACGGTTTGCGGCGGGCAGATCCGACAGGGCCACCTGCCTCGACTCCTCGTCGGCGAGTTCATTGCCCGCGACGTCAACATGACCAGGCACCCAACAAATACACACTGACTTTCCATCCTCTTGTAGTTGTTGTATCTTATTTACTATTCGGGTGATGACGGGGTGGATGCTGTCGTATGCTCGGATGGGTTGAACTACACTCAAGGAGTCGGAGAATATTGTGAAGTTCCTTTCATCGCTGTCTCCAATGAGGAGCAACGCTGTGCGTACGCCAAACAACTCGGCGGTGAAAGTCGAGGTCTCCGGTAATAGCCGGCATGCTCTAATTTCAGCAGTCGTAGTGGCTACGCATCCAACTTGTCTCCCATCTTAGAGCCATCAGTATAGATGTGGACAGAGTTGCCGTGTTGGTCTCTCACGTGCTCCGTCCGCAACAAGAGTTTTAGTAAGAGGGGATGTGAGTCTTTCTTTTTTGGGTATAGCGTACATAGGCAAAAAGTCTGAACTGGTATGCGCCAGGTTGGTTTACGGTAACCTCGAAACAGGACCTGAGCAACATTGACTGGCTCGATTTCCGCTATGAAGGAGAGGGCTTCATAGTCGTTGGAGGAGGAAAGTGTGTACGGAAAGTCTGCTCCCTCTGCCCGGTCTCGGCACACATTGTCCCAGGCCGGGGAGCGAGGGACTTGTCCTAAGCGGGCTAAGTACTGATAGGTAAGTTGCGCCCTGCGCTGCTGCACGGCGCACGGTATGTTTGCTGACCAGGGTCTGTGGCTCAGAAAGAAAGCCTGTTAGGCTACCAAGTCTATCTCTGCCTCCAAATCCTCTCCCATGTCACCCCTAGGGCTTCGATCGAGGCACAAGGTGACCTCCGGGGCGACAAAAGGTAAAAAAAAAATCAGGTTGTACGTCGATTCAAGCCTGGGGCAGTGCTAACGCTCACACTCGTAGCCATAGGCGACAGAAGCTCTGATGAATGTCCACGTCGATATCCATTTGAAGAGGCCAATCCGTCATCATCGAGGGCAGCCAGAAAGGAGTGGGGCCAATGTGGGCCCGCCCCATTCCTAGATTCAGCTGTTTTGCTCTAGGAATGTTCCATTCCAAAACATAGCTAGAAACAAAAGAATAGAGGAAACCACGATTATTGTATTGGTATAGTCCCGCTATTTCCGAATCGGAGACGATCAATAGCGATCTAAGAGGAATTACTCGGCTTACAGCCGGAACCACAGCGTTGTGCTCACGCGGAAAGAGATGAAGGACGACATTGGAAGAAGACAGAAGAAAGAAGCGCCCGAGCAGATGGCCCCTACTTCTTGCTTGAAACACATCTTGAAATCGAAAAACTATGTATGCAGCTTCTGGAGTCCGATTTTATAACTTTTTTTCTTTCAGGCCACAACTAATAAATTCGGCAGATTGTCAACGACGGGTGCTGCAGGTGACGATTTTTCACGAGTAGAAGATAATTATTTCTTCTACCTTACTGTCTTTCTTATATGACGGAGCAATTTTCATATTTTTTTTCTTGGGTTGCATGGCCAATTTTCATAGGGGGTCGCTGTTTCTCGCAATTCTCCTCTACAGCGCCTGATCTACCATCCAATCGTCCTCCAGCTGCTGCTTCCTGATTTCTCTCCACACTCTGTCGCCCTATCGCAGTTAAGGTCGTCCGCGATTCCGTCGGCCGTTTACTCTTCACAGGCCAAAATCCGGCACTTCAAATGAAGCAGATATTTGAGTTGCAAAGTCGGTATCTTTGATAAGGAGCACTAACATTGTATATAAGCTGACCTGACTAGAGTTGCATCCAAGTTTATTAGTGTTTTATTCAAGCTTTTACTTCTGTCTATCAATATATAAGACCTAAGGATGAGAGCACGAAAATGATCAGAGAAGAAAATGAAGAAGCAAGTCAGAAAAGATTTCACACCCGGCCTAGAAGTATTAGGCAAGAATATCGATTATTGCGTGAATTTTCCAACGCACGGGTCCACTAGCAAACATATAAATACCTACATAAACATAAAAATATACATACAGACGACGGTTTGTATTACATTTTTTATTATTATTATATTAAACGTTTTCCCGCCGTAGTCGATGGGCGCACGATACAACAGCGACCTATCTTCAGAAACAAGAACTTCTTACTTAGAAAGAGTTAATTTAGTTGATGATGTGTCGCTCTCTTTAGGATTCCTAATAGGGGTCGGTATAGGGTAGCTATAATGTCGTTCATAGAGCGGTTAGGTATCGCTTTGGTTAGGTATTTGTTTTCACGGGTATTTTTTACATTTCGATCATCTTGTCTTTTTTTTATTGTTATACTCAGAACATCAAGTCTCCGTTTCGACAACAAAGGCGATATCACAGGAAGAAAGAAGGGACATATAGTACGACGACAGGTACATAGAACCCATGCACGAGGGTGTTTCTACACAAGATAAACGCGCATGGGAACAGCAAGTTGAGACAGAAGAGGAAGAACAGATGGAAGAAAGATCAGTAAGAGTAAGATGGGAAAGCAGCAAAGTGGGCACGAAAGACAGACATCAGGTATTAGGTACTGTAAGAAGATTTATGCCTCTTAAATAAGTACTAAGCTTTTCGAGCTCTCTCCACATGCTCTCAGTACAGTTGGGCAGCTATCTCAGCCATTGAGGATCAAACTCTCGTTTCAGCAACATTTATTGCAGCTAGATGCGTAAAATCGAGATATCCAAGTAAAAAAACAGCCACACTAAGGAGGTGACAAATAGAGCAAAATCTTCCTGAGCACTAGTGTAGCAACCATTGCCTGCTTGTAGAACTTCCAGCACCGAGGACAGTCTCGGTCCCCCCCCCCACTCACCATAATAGGACTGAGCTTCTCCACAGTGGCCCGCAGCAGGTCCATGCTGGGGAACATCAGCTGCAGGTTGTTCTCATTCAGCCTGCACAACACAGGCGGTTGATTAGGAAGCTTCTTTGTATTATAGAATGGCAGCAAGTGTGTGTTGATGATGTATTACAGGACTGCAGCATGTGGGTGTTAATAATTAACTCACACAAGTGCATCAACTAGCCGTTAATAATAGTAGCTATTAGAGAACTGCAGTAACTGGCTGCTCAACAATGTGTTACAATTACAACCAGAGCTGCACTTCCAAGGGGGCAAAACTGCACCATGCAATGTAACACGTTAGACGAATAAGGCAGAAAAGAACCAAATGGACACAACAATCATCACCAAATACAATCATCTATTCCTCATGACATTGACATTACCAAAAATTCCTGTAAATTTTGGAAAAAATCCACCCATAACTG
This sequence comes from Parhyale hawaiensis, assembly GCA_001587735.2. Taxonomy (NCBI): domain Eukaryota; kingdom Metazoa; phylum Arthropoda; class Malacostraca; order Amphipoda; family Hyalidae; genus Parhyale; species Parhyale hawaiensis. The sequence goes on along the minus strand of LQNS02277243.1, from coordinate 11,974,993 downwards.
GTATACACGGAAGGAATATCAGAATTTTGAAGCTGTCCAATCTGTACTAAATTATTCTAAGAGAGGAAAAGGAAGACCTACAGCTTGCCAATATCATGTGTGGAGCCCCTTGTACGAGGGTGCTCCGTCACAGGGTCAATGTACAAGAGCACAGGAAGTCGGAAAAGAAGGTAACATCATGTGAGTATGAAATGGGATCAAGGCAAAGTGGGCATGAAAGACAAACGTCCCGAAGGCCTACCTGACAAATGCCCGATGTAATCTAAACCACCCCCCCCCTCTCCCCCTCCCCGAGAGGCGCTACCCCCCATAACTAACCTAGCCCTGAGGAGCGAGCATAACTTCCCGAGCTATGTTGGTAACAGGCAGAGCAGCACCTGAGCAGAGTAGTAGTAGTAGAGGTTTTACTTGCGCTTCAGTGGTACACTGCCTACATCGCGCCGAACTATTCCTGTGTTTAGCCACAGGCTCGTGCGCCGCCAGGGCGCGAAGTATGTCTCATTTCACATTAATAGGAAGTAGCTATTACACAACCTCCTAGGGAGACGTAATTCAAAAATGCTGAAAATAATTGGAGCTTTGGACTGCCCTGACGCATTCAACACCAGCGAGCATTACTAGCAACCTACATATTTCAGGGCACGAGACCCTAAATTCAAGTGCTGCGTGCTACCGGTTACAATGGAATCAACTGCACTGCGGGGTAATCGAAAGCTCTGAATTTCAGCCGACCCAGATATCAATGACCACATGCAAGGTTACAGATAGCTTCATCAAGGTTAGGTAGTTACAACAGGTCTGTGATTGCAACATGCCTCCAGTTCTTGAGCACTGCTCAACTGCAGTAAACATAAAACATGATCAACAACCCACTGCAACCTGGGAACCTACGGCCAGTGCCACAGAGATGGATTAGTAATGTGTAAAATTAAGGATCACTCTCGCTTCATCGGATAAGCAGTTGCACTACGTAGCTATGAGATAAAAAAAAAACATACAATTAAGAATCAACCAAATTATCTTGAGCTATACGAAACTTGCATGGATTATAGGTAGCTAATCATTTTAACTTTTCGTCCAAACTTTCTTGCACGAGTCACAAACATAGAAATCTAGCATTCAAAATCCCAGGATATTCTTCAGTTTTTTACTTCAGATAGCTATTTAAAATTTTCAAATAGATAAAGTAGCTAGCTACTTTTAGTGAGATCTTAAAATGAATGATCCTTGGATATTCCACGTAGGGTCAAGCAGCTAGCATAAAAAAAAATAAACTGTACCAGGAACTGTAGCTTCCAACAACGGCAGGAATGCAGAAGGAACTCCGGTCCTCACAGAACTGTTAGTAAAAGTTTCTCCTAACCAGGACAATGATTCACTTGGAACAACCTGGAAACTATGATTCCAGCAACAACACCTGGCAGAGGTGCTCCAGACTTGGGTGAGCAGCGAGTGACACCCAAGACACAGAGCCTGGCTGGCAGCACCAACTCACCTGGAGTGGAGCTCGACGGGAGGTCCCTGGTACATGAGTCGCGCCTTCAGCAGGTAGTTGAGATAATTGATAATAAATAGGCCGGACTTGCCCTCCCGCATGTTGTGGATGCCTAGGTAGCCAAACACACACTGCAAGGGACACCATCATTAGTCTACTTATATTCTACAAATTGTCTATTTCCTATTTTAGCATTTTCAAGCACCCCTAGAGAGAAAATTCAAGTAGTTATATTTAATTTTAAGTACACAATACAAGGCTTTCTAGGGTAAAAAACATATATCTATGTATATATATGTCAAGTACTACTAAGTACTACCATCCCAACTAGGTACCTAGCTATAATTTGATACATTCCTACATAGGTACGGTATATAGTGTTCTTTCTCAATTTAAATAGAAAACGTAGGAGCAGTTATTCTGAATGAATGACCACAGAAATGGCTACAAATGACCCATGACACAAGCAAAATGTATTTTTTTAGCACTTTTCACTTGATTTTAGCACTTTTTAGCCCCTTGCCTATTCAAGCATCCTGTACGATAACAAGTCTAGTACCCGTCCACTCGGTACTAAGAAACTTCCTGTGTGAAAACTAGTAGTGCTAGAAAGCCGTACATAGAAATAAACTCTAGGCTAAGTTTTACGGCAATATCCCAGAAAATGAGAGGCGAAAAAAATGGTGGTTTTCACATTTTTTCCCTAAAACATGAAAAAAAGCGAAAACCACCATTTTTTCTTTTTTTTGGCAAATCAATTTCAGGGAGGGTGCGGTACTACTTAGCCTCGAGTTTATGCCCATGTACGGCTTTCTAGCACTACTATTTTTACCACAGGAAGTTTTTTAGTGCCAAGTGGATGGCTACTAAACATGACATGCTGTAGCTACACATTGTTTTAATCTACTATTGGGATGTGCCGGATAGTGATTTAACCGGATACCGGAGATTTGTGATTACCAGATATCCGGTGCATGCTGGAAATCCTGCCGGATACTGAAGGTATATTAATTTTTTGTGGTTGATGTAAAACTGTTCCTTCGTCATTTGCTGACAATACATGAATACTAGCTGCTGTGCAATCTGTGGAAGACGTGCTGTCTGGCAGTGTCTGTGCAGTGAGATTTGGAAAGCATGATCTGACCATGGTTGGTAATAATATATAAGACCTTTAATGACACAAAATCAAACTGCTAAAATGCGGAAAAAATCAAACAATCTTTCAATCTACATAAACGTTGTCCAGGGCAGAGATGGCCAACTAAGAGTTTCAAAACTCTAGCACATTTCTAAGTATTTTTAAAAAAATTTTTATTGAGACCCTATGAAAAACACCCTACCTACATAAATTTATTTTCCCGATACCCCGTTTTTCTTCAATTTGTGATTACTCTAATGCTAGAATAGCAAAACTTGAGGTGTTGGCAGCTAGTATGTGTGTTTATTTCCTGTGTACCTTGGCTCTGTACTCCACCTCATGTACGTACGGGAGCACAAAGTACAAACATTATTCGCCATCTCCGCCCCGGGTTGTGATCGTATCACAGGGCCGAAATGGCAAAAGTAGAGGCTCTGTATTTATGCTTATTGTCGTGGCAGAACATAATATTTTTATGTGTATACCTAACATTGTTTATTACAGATAACCCTATATAGATGCCTGTCAATGTTTTATCTATTTGTCATCATCTAAAAGATGATCTACTTTTCTCTTATAATAGCGCACCATTGCAGCTAGTTAGCTATGACTAGTTTAAAAAATCTCTCTGAAATAGATACTAAGCATTAATAACATTCATCTACACAGGATTATGTGTAACAATGTTATATACCGTACATAAAATATGGTGTTCTGCTCATGCAATAAGCATAAATATAGAGCCTTTACATTTGACATTTCAACTCTGTGTTACGATCACAACCACGGGCTGAAATGGCCAAGAATGTTTGTGCTACTGTTTATACATGAATTGGGGTAAGAGTCAAGATATACAGGAAATGAACATGCTTACAACAGCTACCAACGCCCCAAGTTTCACTATACTAGCATCATTAGAATAAAAAAAATCACAAATTGCAAACAAGTTTTAGGAAAATGAATTTCTTTAGGGTGTTTATTCACAAGCTCTAAATCAAAGTTCAATACTTAGAAACGTGCTAGTACTATAGTTTTGAAATTAAGTTGGTTATTAGACTACATCATAGGCTTCCATATGCTACATAGTTAGCATTGTCAATGCCTTGCCTTATTTCCAGATTCATGGCGGTTCGCCATTTTCGCCCCTGCTCTTCGCAAACTCCACCCCAATTAGAGGGGAACCAAAATCTTCGTTTTTTGCATGTGGGTAGGTAAACTACCAGTACATAAGGTATAATCTTCATTACTATAGGGTAGGTAGGTGCACATTAGGGATGTATTGATGTGACGTTGTAGGCAAATTGTACTCTCTCAAGTATTTAAGCTGGGGCGAATTCAAGATTTTTCGCCATCTCCGACCCGGACGATGCTATATACCTCCAGCGATGGGCATGAAATTGAAAGTTATAAGACCTCAGAGTGAGAATGCAAGATGAAGCTACCTTCAAAGAATACATTGCTAGAGTAAGTCTAATCGCATGGGGAAAAAGATTGAGTGGAAGGGTTTTATGAACTTTCTCATTAGCTACCTGAAGTAGATGTAATGCTAACACTATAGAAAAAATTCTGAGAAAAGAGAACTGTTCCCCACTTTGGATGCTGAGTTCAAGAAAAAGCTTGAACTTGAAGGTATCCAACGATCATTCATGGCCAAAATTTCAGGCATGCAGGAGTACAATTCCTTCAAATGACTTCCTGTCTACACTCCAATTGTATTCAATACAACAAAGATTTGAGCAATTTAAAATCATGTATTTGGAAAATTGTGGAAAGCATCACTGTGAATGTAAATGAGCGGATGGTCACCAGACACACAGAAAGAACAGGAAGGACTCGTAATATACATATCCCAGGCAGAGATGGCAAAGAAGCTGTGGCCACAACATTTTCCAATAGCTTCAGCGTATGGGAGCAAGATTGTTTAACAAAATGTCTTGGCATATTCAAAACACCACGTTGATATAAAAATTATCGAGTTCAAAATTTCCTGGATTCTAGTTCAAGACGAATACCAAATAGACCAGCGGTCAGTGGTTACGTGTAGTGTGCAGAGAATTAGCTGCTGGCTCTCTCTTTGGACGCTAACTGTGGTCCCACAGAAGACACCCAGCAGCATTACTACACACACGTGGGGTGACGTGAGAAACGTCACATGGACTTCTTTTAAAAATCCACAAGGTAGACAAGGTAGCTAGGTACATAAACTAGTGCACTCTGAGAGCGAATACCTATGCGAAGTAAGGGAATGGCTAAAAAAATTTTTAATTGGTTCTGAGTCCATGATTTTCCAAGTTTCAAGACCATAATCTAATCATTTGTGCCTTTCAACAGTGCTACCAGCTTCATTAACTTTTTTGAAGATCCATTCATACTTTTTTGAGTTATGTTGCTAACAATCAATCTGAGAAATATTAGTCAAAATCACTAACAGGCCGACCTATCATCACCAAAATTGAATGCCTTAACTTTTAACATCACCAACAATTCCTATAAATTTCATACAGATCCATCCAAATTTTTTAGTTATTGCGCTAACAAGCATACAATTATAAACGAACTAACAGATCATTACAAAAATTTAGCATTCACTCTTTGTGATATAGCTACCTAACAACTAATGTAAATTTTATAAAAATCCGTCCATAACTTTTTGAATTACCGCAATGAGAAAAATGAGGCAGACAAATGGATTCACGGATCTTAATCCAAAGGTAATCATCTGTTCCTCCTAGCATACCTAACAATCCCCGTAAATCTCATCAAAATCCGTCCATAACCTTTTGAATTATCTTGGTGACAGACAGAATAACCGGCAGACAGAACTGACGATAACGTAACCGGTAGTTACTTGACAGAGGTAACAAACCCTAAACAGCCACCTAGCGCATTGAGAAAGTGAAGCCAACTGTTGAAAAAGGTGCTTCGTCCCAGTCAGTTCTCAAATATTATGCAAAATTATCCACTTCTGTAATAGATCTATTCCAGTATTTATCAGGGACAGGAGGAACACCTGGTGCAAAAGAAAACATGATACAGTATCTGCAAACTAAAGGGAGTATAGCGTAATAGCCATCAGAAGTACCACAGTGTATACTGTACTTCGTCTAGGATTCAGTAAATAACTAGCCTACTGTGCCGGGTGTGCCCTAGGGAAATGTCGAGAAAATTTCATTTCCCTCTTCGCAGTGCATCAGCAAATGACAAGTTGGTAAAATAGGCTGGTTAATAAACCGAGAACTTTCACAGTTTCTGGAAGTTATAAGCAAATGTTACTCAATGCAGACTGTCTGGTAATCCAGCTGGATTATAAAGCTGAACAGCTTCACTACAATTATATTGCTATTGTCCCGCTATTTCTGAAACTTCTGAAACTTAGACAATCAAGAGTGATCTTCAATATCCGGCCAGATACCAGATAGCTAGTTGAAAAGTGCCGGATATCATGCACATCCCTGCCGGATATCATGCACATCCCTATCTACTTCCTACACATTTTCATCAACATAGAGTTTCAGTCGCCCTAATCGACTAAAAAGAAATAGAGACGGTATGCCAAGATGAATGAGGAATAAAGCAGAAGGGTGGTCTCACACAATATCAACATGGCTGGGCACACCATAGTCTATCAAGGAAGTACAGAGAAAAGCATCAGTCAAGAAAGTGGCCAGGAACAAGGCAAAGTGGACAAAGAAGATATCTTAGAGGCCTTGCTAAGGATAAAGTGACTTTTATAGCTCATTGGGGCTGGTACTCCCTATTACAGGATTAGTGAAGTTACCTACAATACCTACTATGGAACATCAATGTCAGGCAACACAACTCCCACACAGGAGACACCCTCACCTCAGTGCGGCCAGGGAAGGGCTGCTGGGGATACCCTGGGCCATCATCAAACCAGCCAGAGCGTCCACCAAAGTCATTGAATGGGTATGAGCCGGGGGGCTCCCTTCTGTCGGATAACAGCCATCATGTTTNCAGGCAACACAACTCCCACCCAGGAGACACCCTCACCTCAGTGCGGCCAGGGAAGGGCTGCTGGGGATACCCTGGGCCATCATCAAACCAGCCAGAGCGTCCACCAAAGTCATTGAATGGGTATGAGCCGGGGGGCTCCCTTCTGTCAGAAAACAGCCATCATGTTTAACCCATTCCCTTCTCGTCAGTTAGGTTTGAAAATAAAGGAAAGTTCACATAAATAACACTGGAAGGCCCTGAAGTAAATTCACATGAACAGTTATTATAGGTAGCTATTTGTAAGTACCCCAGTAATCCGAAATCCCCGCTAATCCCGTCACCCCGTTCCCGCCGTGCCCTGCAAATTGGAGGGGTTTTACTGTACTGCTTAGTAGCTACTGTATCTATATTGCCAACTTCAGTTAGGTAGAAAAAAACGTTAAGGCTGCAGTGTCTTAATACTCTAAATTCGCAGAGGGCTGTACAGTTAAGCTGCTGCCAATATGACAATATATTCAGCTCCTGAATAGCTACTGTTTAACTGTACACGTAGCTATAAAGCTACTTGAAACATTTGTTGTGGCTTTTGCTTTCCCAACACTAAGATTCTATATAGCTATATGTAAGGATATTCCAACTACCATTGGCATGATGGGTAGTTGCCCAAAACTTCTATCAAAACAAGTTAGCTATGTCAAGTCTATTATAAAACTAATTTACTGCAGATGCAAACTGCAAAGTAGACATTAATAAATCAGAAGCAGAAAAAATAAAATATATAAAATAATTGTAGAGTCATTTTAGCGCCAGCGTATCTCACCCGAAGCTCCAGCACTGCGCCGGGTTGGACATCATGGGGGAGGAGCGGAGGCGGGCATCAGCCTGGGCCCAGAGGCCTTCATTGCCAGACCTGAAACTCCCAGCACGGCCCAGGAGGGGCGACCTGCTCCTCAGGTTGGGACCAGGGCGGCTGAAGAAGCTGTCCCGACCGTAGTTCTGCGAGTTGCCGCGGCCAAAGTTTGTTGTACTCCCACCTCCTCCACCACCATAGTAGTTGCTGTTGCCACCTCCATAGCGGCCTTCATTGGCGCCTGTGAAGCGACCACCAGCACTGCCGTTGAAGCGGTTGCCACTGTTGCTGCCCCCATAGCGACCGGCACTCCCGCTACCGCCATTGAAGAGGCCACCAGAGCCGCTGTCAAAGTTGCCGTTGTACCGGCCTGTGTTGCTCCCGTAGGGACCACCACCAAAGACCGAACTGTCATAGCCAGAGAAGCCACCAAAGCCTCCCTGGTTGTTCATGCGGCGACGATTGCCGTAGCTGTTCATCGTAGCAGATCTCGTTACACCTCACGGATCGCCTGTAATGAAAGAGCCATACAAATTATTTCTCAAGTGAAAAAACTCATTAGCTTACTATAATCCGTGATTGTATTACTTTTTCATATTGAGGGAGTGGTGCTGAAACTTTACTGAGACCAGGACCCTAAATACTGAGCTGTGGGAGGTTTGAATATCTCTGGTGATGCACTCACAATACAGCTAGGCAGCTATTTATGTCCAGCAGAAAAGCTTGGCAATGCATTTGCACCTACCTTTTCTGAACACTTCTTGGACGAGTTTGCTCAAAACTAAGCTGCCATTGCCAAGTAGCTCCCAATTGTAGCAACGCATCAGCAAAAACATGACCTTGGCGATGCAGTTACAACACAAAATTAGTTGGCTGGAGCTGTATGGTAACAAACTGTCTAGGCCCTGGTTAATCAGTATTTTCTAGGAGTTACCATGGATGAAATATCTGACAACCTCAAGGCAATTTAGCTGATACACTATGCAGTTTCCCATGCATGGAACATCTATAACTGGAGCAATGCATCTGCGAAGTCTGCACATCTTTTATGAGAGCAGGGTTGTTGAGTCAAAGTCTCAATAGAACACTGACTACATGGTCTTGCCAGTGCTCAACAGTCTCAACTTGGACTCTTTGGAGCACAAGAATCTAGAGCTTGTGACTCCTTTTCTAATCAAAATAAGCTCATTTACACTGACTTGTGGTTCTAGAAAGTTACTGACTCAAACCTCTAGTCCCAAAACCACCAAACTGCTAACTCTGCAATCCCATTTTAGAGGGAAAGATTAGGATATCTTTTTTTCTATTATATTCTGAAGTTTTAAGCCTCAGTTTACGCCACAAAGGCAGTATCACAGAAGAACAACTAAAGGACATGGCTATAGTATGACAACAAACATGTGAAACTCAAGCAAGAGGGTGTTCCCACACAGAATCAAGTTTCAATGTGCATGGGAACAGCAAGTCAGGTAAATAAGAGGACGAACAGATGGAAGAGAGACCAGTAGTAGTATGGTATAAGATGGGATGGAAGCAAAGTAGATATGAGAGACAGACTTTCCAAAGGAACACTTAATGGCTAAGGTGGTAACTTACAGGGTTCCCTTGGGGATGCTGCTCCCCATAGCATACAATGGGTAAACCTAAGCTAACCAAAACCTAGGGCCCAACATATGCCCCCGAGTGGTGAGATACCTTCAAATTATTGTAACCTTCACAACCCCTTGGCAATGGTTAGCTATTGCCTTTTCCCCAATCATATCTTTGGTAGTCTTTGCTCAAAATTTAAGCAGGTTGGCTAAAATTTCATAGAAAACACTACTTAGAAGTTTGCAATCATGATGTAGTTATTTAATACATTTTGCATTTCAAGTGGCAGCCTGACTTAGCCTGAAGCATTTGTATCTCTCACTATTTTGACCTTACAGGTGGACTTTTGATAAATATATCATAAATTATAGCTACTATTCCCAGTACACATGCTGGCACTTGAACAATCACCTGCCATGGCTGAATTTGAAATACAGTATCAGGAGCAGAAAAAAGCACATTGCAGAAATATTGCTATGTACAAATTCACAGCCTAGAGAAGATAACTTGGGATCCAAGGAGTCTGAGCTGACAGTAATTCCTTCTGAAAGTTGGAGGCAGTGAAAATTGGCTTACTTTGTGGAACTTTATTGGAATAGGTATATAAGATAGTCTAGCTAGAGTCGACTGGGGCAAATTGTGCGCGTCGGAAACCCAGGGCAAA
>LQNS02277243.1:11851821-11871049 GCA_001587735.2 Parhyale hawaiensis | reverse complement strand
CAGCAGACCGGATAGTACGCCAACGGGCATATGCCTCCTCTTCAACTGGTGCGCCCTCCTGCGGGCATCATCGAACCAGAGCTCATCCCCTGTCCTGATCGTAATGAAGCGGGAAGGGACATAGGCATGCACCATGTCACGAAAAAGCCGATCCAAAGTACACCCAGGATCAGGAGACTCTCTCACAACACCACACCGTAGCGCAAGGATGGCGCCAGAGACTGCGTCCCAATTCACACTGGACATCAAAAATACAGTTTTTCACGGCTAACAGTGATTCTGGGGACCCGCTGACGGACTTGCAGCATAGTAGAGAGGGCCCCATGGTCCGAGGAACCAATGGGAGACGCAACTGACACTCTAACCAAATCAGGAACATCAGTCATCAGGAGGTCATGAACACCTCCTAGCAAGTGGGTGGGACCCACAACCAACTACTCACAACCAGAGGCAGTCGCGAAATCGAAGGCTGCATGGCCATCGCAATCGATCCTTCCAGAGCAAAACCATTCTACATGGTGACGATTAAAATCGTCCATAAAGACAAAAGCAGAACGCCTATCCGATGACTGAATCCTAGTCATTGCATCTAAGAGACAATCAAAGACCCTATCATCAGCAGACGGGCTGCGATGCACTGAAAACAAATAAAAGTTACTGAATGAGCCACAAACTCATAGCACCATCAGCTCACAACATGGACACTCATATTCATTCTGCCTAGATACAACAACACCCTTTCGAACGCAAGCAGCCAGACCTCTAAATCCAGGGCCCGAGTCTTGCAACCCCAACACAGGCATGACAAACAAGAGTCAAACATAAAAACGAACCCACCGAACTGCACCATAATTTAATCATCTATGTCGTTTAACATTGCTAACAACTTCTTTAAATTTCATAAAGATCCATTGATAATTTGCCGAGTTTTGAGCTAGCAAGCATAAAATTAAAAACAGTGACAAAAAAACGAACAAACAAATCATTACAAAAATTTGGTCATTTACTCTTCGTGATATACCTGACAACTCTTGTAAATTTCATAAAAATCCCTCCATAACTTTAATAGTAATGGCATTGAGAAAAATGAGGCAGACAAATAAACACGCGGATGGAAGGATCTTCACCAAAAAGTTATTAATCATCTGTTCCTCCTTACATACCTAACAATCCCTGTAAATTTCGTCAAAATCCGTCTATAACTTTTTGAGTTATCTTGATGACAGACAGACAGACAGACGGAAAGAAAGACACACAAAATAACAGACAAATAGACAAACAGAAAAACAAACCCGACGAAAACATTACCTCTTTGGCGGAGGTAATACACATAATCCTGTCTAACATGCACTTCATAGAGGACTCCTGATCCACTTTACCAGCAGTTTGCTCGTGAAGCACAGCATTTAATTAACTTGTTCTTCACGTATGCTTCAATACTTTTTCATATTATCAAAGTCGACTGCACTCTGAGTACAAAGTAGTTTCCTTTAAAATATACCCGTTGAAATTTCATAAAATAAAAACTTCATAAGACTCTTCATCTCCTAGTTCATGATTATGGTCTCGGTGCCACCTAATAAATACGCCTTGCAAAATTAACGCTGGAGTCAACTAGACCGCAAGCTTCTCCCCAACTAGGAATGTCACCAGCACTGCACCAGTTTCTGCTGCAAATTAATGTCCGCAACTCTCAGAGAAGAGTGGTACTGCTGTCGACCAGATTTACAAAGCTATGGCGCAAAAAGATGCAAGGCCCCCATACCTAATATGTGGGACTCTAACCAGCTCCATTTCTGGTTAGGTCAGCGCCCTCGTGGTGCCAAACGTTGATGCTACAATCCCGATAAGCAAAGAATAAGTTTTCCTGATAAAAACAGGCATCCAATTTCGCAAAATGTAAAGTTAGCTTGACGATCCACGGGCCAAATGGGAAGACCGCGCATACTGGTTTGTGCTGCACACACATACTCTTTGATATAGACGTGCACGGTTGCAGTCGACTACAGATTATGAGAACTATTACTTGGAGACGGAAACCGTTTTGCAACAATTGCGACATCCAGCTTATCAGAAGCTGTGGTTAGGGTCAAGGGTCAATACGGTGCACCCGGAATTGCGGGTAAACACCGATAATGCTAACTCAGCAAGCCAAACGTCACACGAATATCCCCGTCTTGTAGAAAGGCAACCCCCTCTACTACGGTAGAACTACTCATACAGCGAGACTCAAAACAGAGAAAATCCTGCGAGGGAGACCTCGAAACTAGAAAAATCAAGAACCATGTATACAGCGCCGTCGTCTAGCGGGAATGGTAACAATAGTCGACGCCATTTTGAGAGACAAGCAAAAGGATGTAGTTCAGCTTATTCGGTAGAATAATAAATTTCCTGCAGTGTTGGGTAGCCAAAGAAAAGTTTTACAATGGCAAAGGAAATAAGCATACTGTAAATCATATCATTTTGAAACTTTGACTCTGTCCCAAACCGAGACGGTCGATATGATAATCTGAAATTTCACTGTAGTGCCGGCGAGTGCAATGTTCTAGCATCCTGTAACTGCGTTTACCAGTTGGCAGTTTGCTAGTGCAACTTCCTAGTCCTACTTCTTGGCCTCAGTGATGATTCCATTGTACTTTGTTATAATTCACTGCAGATTTATGAAATTGATCTGATCATCATGCTTGAGGTCGTGCATCAGCTTCCGATGCTGGGGACATTAAAAAAAGTTTGCAATGATTTTGCAGAGGATGTACTCTCAATTGTCACTCGATGGACAAATATTGAATGCAGTATAATATAATAACTAACGTGTAGCTGCAATATACAACAAATTATGACAACTGCAGACTGACCAATGTCTCATGAATGACATCACTTTACGAAGATATATCACTTTCGACAGAAGAGAAGCAGGAAACCGTAAACATTGGAAATACGTCAAATAACCCATGAGTGGCAACCCTGTGCGCATGGTAATTTGCATCTGCTTGATGCAACTCTTCAAAAACTCTGCCCCCCCCCAAAAAAAAAAAATCTCAGTGCCCCCGCGGCGCACAAGCCAAAGGGGTGCAGTATAATACGCAATGCTCAGCCCTGCTAATTCTATTATTTGATCGGAAAAAGTATTTTGTAATCTGTTAGTATTAGGTTATATTCTTATATTCCAGCCTCAGTTTGGTGCTCCTATAGATGCTGGCCACGGGGACAGCTGTCTCCACTTGCCTCCCCCCCCTTCTTTACTTACGCTTCTGGTGACATTAATTTGGAATACTTTCTGGCTCTCGCGAATGGTGTTCTATTGATATGGACAAAACGAATTTTATCGAAATAAAATGACGAGTTTGTTTTACTTGATCAGGGGCATTTTTCTACGTTCCCTGAGTGAGCCGTAAAAGGATAATTAAAATTTAACATCAGGATGAAAAGTTGAGGGGGACAAATATATACTGCCCCCAGTCTGAAAGTTGGGGGGGGGGCACGTCTTACTTGTCCCCTTAGGTGATTACACCCCCGTACAGAACTGTTAAACCTACTTGCTCCGCTGCTATTGGCCTGTGACTCCAGCTTAGGGCGTGTCGAGTTCGTGACGTCACTCCTCCGCAATGCTCGGGCGGACATCGACAGATTTTCCTAGGAAGCAAAGAACGCAACGTTGCGTTCCTTGCTTCCTGGATTTTCCCTACTGTCTTTACTTTACTGTGGTCATCGATGACGTCACAGTTGCGAGCTAGTCAGGCGAAATTCAAATATCCAGGCAGGGAATGTAACGAAAGATATCTCAACGATGTTTCATTTTGTATCGATCATATTTCGACATGTTTTGCACCCGCCCTCTATTTCCAAAGCTTTCCTCCGGCTAGATCTGCTGAATGTCTATGGATATGAATCCGTAAACTGTACTGTAATCATTATTGTTTCTATATATCAAATTCGTTTGCCAAGCTAGTAATTTAATAGCATTATTCCATTATAATCTTCCCATTTTATAAATTTTACCATTTATTGTTCAACAGTTATAGTCTGTCAGCATCAAAACTTCATTCAGTTCTAAAGAATAACTAACAAAACGTTTATGCAGTAGCAGCAGACTAGAGCGTCTGACTTTGACTCCCAAGGCCGCTGGTTCGTGCTTCGTTCCCATCTGGGCATCTTCTTGGCAGCGCTTGGTGTGACCGGTCAGCATCCGGTCTTCATACTGCAGTGGGTTTATTGACCTTCCCCAGCAATGGGAAGGGTTGGGGGTTGTAGATATTGTGCCATAACTCTAGATAATCTGTGGTCGACTGCAGCCGTATACTCCTCTGGGGTCTGTTGGACTATATCTGCAGCAGAAACCAGTGCATGCGGGTTTCTCAGTTGGAGGTGTGGTCAAGTTGACTTTACCTTTTACCTCTACAGAGTAAGCATAATTTTGGGTTCAGTGGTAGCCAATTTTCCATATTCTTTTCTTCAATACCTATATTAAGTTATCGGAGAGATGTAATGCTTATTTATTATCTATGATTAGGGATCACGAGTAGAATTACATTCTTGCCAGCAGCTACGACTGCTCGCTCAGCTGCAAGGAGATTGAACAGAATAGTTAAATCTCCTAGCCTCGCCACTATCTACCCATGACTCCAGCTTAGGGCGTGCCTAGTTGGTGACGTCATGCCACCGCCATGCCAGGGGGAACATCAACAGATTTTCCCTACTGTCTTTACTTTATTGTGGCGTGGAATAGAACGATTCGCATGGGTTTATAAGACAAAATTAGACGATTTTCGTTCACTAAAAATACTTTGCATTACAACGGGTAATGACGTAATATATTAAACATACATGAAAAGCACAATAAACTGCAATTGAACAAGTTTACAAACGTTTATGTAATGAACAATAGCGACACACGCTTCGGCTCCCATCCATACGTCATTGCGGAAATAACCCAAGATGCCTCTGTCTTGAGATTACCCAGGATGTGCCAAGGATGCCTCGCTAGAAAAGTTGTGACGCTATTGGCTGATTTACTTTTGTGTGACGTCACAGTGGTGTAGTAGTAGTANGCGCGTTTTAAATTGTCAATGATTTTTGTCTCGGCTTTTCTGCCGGTAGGTCTCAGAGTGGTCAGTGCGCTACTGACAGGAAAAAGGCGCAAGTTAAGCATCTCCAACCCCCGGGCGCGGCTGAGCACTGTCGCACAGGGGAAGGAAACGAAATACAAGAAAGTATAAGTCTAGCGGGAATAGGTCAGCCACCTCGATCGGCAGCCCACCTCCCGAAACAGAAGGGGAAGTATTGAGAGCCTACCTAACATTACATAACTAACCTCGTCAGCAGGAACTGCGGCCAGATGCTGCATCCCATGCGGAGAAGGCACTCGGGACCCTTGGGTGCGTGATGCCCAAACATATTCTGGCAGGGAAAGGGCCCGCCACAATATGCCCCTGAGGGCCACAGTGGTGTAGGCTCTAAAGCCGCTCTATTATCGTTTAATATAAGTTATATTTATAACAATCTATAAGTGAACTGTGAGTGTGCCTAGTCAGTGACGTTTTCTCATCCTGGGGCGCATATCAACAAAATTTTCCCTATTTTCTTGTACTTTGATGTGACCAGTAACGTGGCCAGCACGGTTCGTGCAGCTAAACAGCTGCAGACATGCACCAGCCAGTAAGGCCACGAGCACACTGCCCACTTTGCAGAGCCACAAGTGGCGGGGATATTTTCTCCCGTAGGTTCCCATTGTTTTCAAGCTTTGCCGATCACACTGGCGTCTGTGGCTCGGGACTGTAGCGAGCTGTCGCTCGTCCCTACCACAGACACAGCGTTTTGTGGCCGGCAGCGCGCACACTGGCCATTTGTGGCAACCACAAGTGGTCGCTACCACAGTACAGTAAAGGTAGTAGGGAAACTTCTAAGGGGTAAATTAACGCAACATTTGGCTGATGGGCGTGGTTTAGAGGCCTACGTCATCGTTCCTCAACGCTGTGATTGGCCATGGCCAACCTGCGATCAGGGCTGCCACTAAGATTTCACCAAAAAACCCAGAATGAAGCTTCAAAAAAACCCAGACTGGCAGAAACATTAAAAATATAAGCATAATAAAGATTTTCTCCGTTTCTCGTTGCAGTGCAGCACATAAGAGCAAATCCGTTCCATGTTTTTTTTCTTCAACACTATTCATTTTCAAGGTCGATTCCTTCGTGAAGAGTCAACTTATCTTCTTCCATTACGTATATTCCCTCAGCTTGTTCAAGCTTACTGTGTATCTCCTTTATCGTTACAGTTCCGTTTTCAACTTTTTTACTAACATATGCTGTTTTGCAAGTAGTATGTTTTTGGTGGTTTCTGGTTTTAATGAATTAGTTTTTTATTTTAACAAAATTCACACGAGCGAATATATATTCTTTCTGCTCTGACTGCTCATAGAAGAATGCGGCAACACAGTCAAACAATAACTTCGAAAGTAGCGGAAACTTCGCGTTATCTAATGCATCTGTCACTATACCTTATTTATTCCAGTATTCTGAAATCGATTTATAAGTAATTGGCAAAGAATTTCCAGAGAAACGAAAACATCGCGGCTGATCATCGAGATGATCTAGCTCTGCTATTTTTGGTAAGGGAAAGGATATGTAAAGCTAGAAGAGCGATCGATTCAAGGCAATTAGGTAACATCGAGAGCAATAGCAGAATCCAAGATTTTGAGCCTGTTAATATTGCCTTCACCGGAGAGTGATGCTGCGGCTGCTGCCACTCTCTGATGCCCAAGACTACGTATGAATGACGTAACGAAAGCGTTCCGTAGTGGCGAACTAGTACATTCGCTCGGAACAAACGCGGTTACGTGAGCCAGGAGTCATATTAGTTTATATTTTTCGTTAAATGATGTTGTTATAGGTATTCGGAGAATATTTTTAAAGCGTATTACGTCTCTCAAACGTAAAATAACGAAAAAACCCAGATTAGCTCCATTTCCGAAATAAAAACCCAGCTTGAGCCCGAAAAACCCAGATCTGGGTGGAAAAACCCAGCGGTGGCAGCCCTGCCTGCGATGTCTTCAGCGATGACGTCACAGGTCCGGGCTAGTTAAACGAATTTTAAATATCCAGGCACGGTAAGTTGCGAAATGTATCTCAACAACGTTCCATTGTTGTATCGATCATATTTCGATACGTTTTATTTTTTTTTCTAATTTTCGCTGCTTCATTTCCAACAAGATCTTTTGAACATCGATAAATTTAGAGGGCAATGAATCCACAAATTATACTGTAATAATTATTGTTTGTATATAATGGATGCGTTGGTCAACCCGGTTGTTTAATAAAATAATTGGTCAACAATCTTCCTGTTTTAGAAAAAATATATAGTTTATAATTCAACCGTAGTGGTCTATCAACAGCAAAAACTCTGCCAACATTCGAGCGATAACCAAATCATAAGTAAATTTCGGTAACTAGTACCTAATTTTTAAAATTCCTGCCCATAGTAAGCATGTTTACTGTAGTCACTGATAGCCAATTCTCCATATTCTTTTCTTCTATGTCTATATTAAGTTATCGAAGAGATTTTACGCCTATTTATTAACNCATTATTTTCTTGCCGGCCGTTACCATTGCCCGCTTCTCTGCTATTGGCCCGTTGCTCCAGCAAAGGGCGTGCCTAGATTGTGACGCCACGGTTCCGCCCGAAATTAACAGATTTTCCCTACTACCTTTACTGTACTGTGGCCGCTACTCTGTCATGCAGGAAACTTCGTGTAGTGCTCGTGTGCTGCTCCCGTTGTTCTAACAAGGAAAATTAAACCACAATAATTGTTTTCAGCATCTCTTTGACTGTGTGAAAGGTCAATAATTATTTATTCTAAAATCACTTTGTATATATGAATTGATGTTTTAGCTATATTGAATGCGCCCGGCGAGCGCAAACCTTCGCGTTACACCTTGTATTTGTAAAAAAAAAAAATACATTGGATATTTTCATTATGCACAAAAGCGTAAGTGAATGATTAGTGTCTATGCTGAATGAGCCCATGCTGAAACTGAGATGATGGTGATCTCGGTGTGGCGACCACATGTGGCCGGGTGTTCAAAACACAGCCACACGTCGCCGCCACTTGTGGCTCTGCAAAGTGGGCAGTGTGCCCGCGGCCTTAGGGTCAAGAAAAGTTACTGACGCCGCACTTGATGATGGTTGTTATGAGAAGTGTTCCGTGAGCTAATGCTTTGAGTAATTTGATTTTTTATGAGGTTCCCAATTTAGCGATAAGTTAGTTATATCGTCAGTGGCTCAAGCCTCCGTTTCCGCACGAAGAGGAGGTCATAGAGGAAGAAAGGGCGTATAGTGTAACAGGCAAGTGGAGAACCCATGCACGAGGGTGTTCCCATTCAGAACCAACACGCATCGGAACAGCAAGTCGAGAGAGAAGAGGAAGATTGCTAAAATAGCGATGACGTCACTAGATCTAGATTTCGCGGATTGGGTGGCGGTAAAATAGCACATCTAGTGACTTGTAGTATTTCCTAGCGGCTTTGTGTTCCACTTGAGGGGTGTGTCGCAATCACGCCAAATCCGGGCTACCGCAACCAGAAAAAAAGTTACCGTAACACGATAAGGGTGGGCATATGTGAGGACGCCATCTACCGACGATCGGAGTAAGCTCAGCAATTTCAAAATTTTCTCAATAAAAACTCCCAAGTAACTCAACTGATTTACTTATTCTGGTGCAAGGTATTTATTTATTACGTATTTGAATGAATTTAGTGCTTTATTCAAAGTAGACGTTTGTGCTCGGGGATCTGCACCATAACCAGAGTCGCAGTAGTCAATTGAGCTATGATTGCGACTGGCTGGGTCACCGGTGTAACACTGGGGAACCCAGAAATGCTGATTGCGACACACCCCAGCAATTGTAGCCAGATCCAGATGCGGCATTCCGACCATCCCCTACGGCAATGGTTCCCAAACTTTGCTCTGCCTGGCCGCCCTGGAGAACTCCTTTCGTGTTCTCGCACCCATACAAAAATTAAGCATCCATATAACGATGAGAAATTGCATTTATACCAACTCTTAGGCCACAAATTTAAGATAATTTGTGAATGACTGAGAAACATGTTTTTCACACCCTTGAAAATGTCCTCTCGCACCCCGAGGGGACACAGGCACTCCAGGCTGGGAACACCTGCTACGGAGAGGAGTTCTGGACATCTCTTGAGATCGTGGAATCCAAAGATATTCAAACAGGGCGCCTCCATCACGACTTCATGCAACGAAGTCGTTTATTCCATAACAAGTCTTCTGCTGGAAGAGTTCAGATAAATGTACATAAAAGAACTCTACTAATGCTGTTAGTATCTATAGATATCAAAGGAAATGATACACAGAAGCGTTACGAAAAGAATGTATGTACTGTATTTTACATATTAGGACAAGCGAGTGTTGACAGAGTATCCTAGTCACGTGACCTGTTCCATGGGCGGGACTACCGCATTGACGTTACTGCAGCCAACACGCGATTGGTCGAGAGAAGCGTCGAGTCACTGCAGCCAACACGCGATTGGTTGAGAGAGGCATACGTACGTTGCAGTCAGAGGCTCTCCTAAAGTACGAGCTGAGTCTGTAGGTCACGAACTCGGTCAGATCAGTAGAGTCCCAGGACAAATTATAAGACGCAGCCGGATAGGTTTGGTGCCTATTCACAACATATCGGGCTTATCTGGGCAGAAAACTCAAACTATCGTAATATGTAAACCTAAGTATATGAAATCAATTTTCTACAGGCAGCGTCTAATAATTTGTCCCGAGACTGCAGCTATCGGACCGTTTTCGATACCCAGACGAAGGCCTGTACATTATGAGGCCATGGCTTCACCCACCACTGAGAAGTTGTTTCGTAACCACAAGAATTAAGGAGTCGAAGTCATATTTTGGGGCCCATGAGTCGGAGCCAATGTCCTTATTTTGTTGAGAAAAATTTACTTGCGAACATTTTTGGCATTAAATTATTATATTGGTATTGTCCCGCCATTTCTGAAATTAAGACTATCAATAGCCATCTAAGACGAAGGATTTACTCGGCTTACAGCCGGAACCACAACGTTGTGCTCAGGTGGCAAGAGATGAAAGACGAAAAGAGAAGAAGACAGAAGAAAGAAGCGCCCGTGCGGACGGTCACTTCTGTGGCCCTCCGCACGGGCGAGGTAAGAGCCCCACAGAAAAAGTCGGTCACCTCGATCGGCTGCCCACCTCGCGGGAGAGAAAAGAAATATTAAGAACCTACCTAACTCTATAAAATAAACCTTCTCAGCAGGAACTGCGGCCAGATGCTACATCCCCTGCGGAGAAGGCACTCAGGACCCTTGGGTGTGTGATGCCAAAACATATTGTGACAGGGGAAGAGCCCGCCACAATATGCCCCTGAGAGCATGAATGAAGTGAAGCTAGAATACCCCGTGACATAAGATCTTCACCCTCTGATACTTCCGAGTTAGCAGTTTTAGCATTTTTCATATCTACAGTAGGTCAACTACCTGCCAGAGATTATGATGATAGCGCAATCTCTCCTGGCAGTTTTTTCAAGTGGAAACATATACACATAAATAGATACATACAGAACGAAAACATACCACCTCTTTCATTTCGTTTGCTGGTGATATAATTAAGATTTAAATTAAATAGTTTAGTGAAATCCCACAGGATATAGCGGTGACGCGCAGCCTCGTGGTATTGTTGCAAACGGGACTTAGGCGACGTCACGGAATAAGCCCCGCCCAGATAGCACGCCTTGTATCTCTAATGCCTTGGCGTTACGCGCACTGCAGTGATGCAATCAGAAAACCGCACACACGTGACGCAAGAGTTTATTATTTCCATTATGGTGATCATCACTGATCAAGAACGACCGGTCAATTGCTATTCTCTGACTATTTTAGCAAGGCAGTTTGGGCGTGGTCAAATTACAACGTTACTAATTCTAAGGGTATTTCTGAGATTTGGTTCGGTCCATATTTTAGCCCCGCCCACTACCTGTATAGAAGGAAATCTCAGAAATACTCATAGAATTGGCAACGCTGTTAAGAGGAATTTCACTCTGCCCAAACTGCCTTGATAAAATGGTCGGAGTATAATATGAAACTGAGAGGAAACAAGAGGAAAGTTTCTATGTACAATGACTACTACACAGCCTGACGCACTGGTAAGAGTCGGACGCAACTACCAATGCCATTTATTGAGTCAATATTTACAAAAATGCGTAGTTTCAGACTAAATACACTAACTTACGAGCTTCTTCCTTATTTTGTTATCTAATTTGCCCATACGTACACCAAATTTTCTTCATTTTACTAAATGTAATGACGGGCTATCTAACAGTAGCGTAGCTATATGAAGTTTGCTCATAACTTGGATCATGGCTCGCAACTCAAATCAGAATGAACAAATTCGACCGAGCGACAGCAAAATTTGGCTCGTAATTCAAATCACTTTGGCTCTACAAGATTATCATTATTATTATTATATTGAGTAGCTTAAGACTCCGTCTCCACAAGAACGGAGATTTAACAGAGGAAAAAGCAAGGGACATATAGTGTGACGATAGACATATGGGGAACCCATGCACGGAGGTGTTCCCACACAGGATCAACGCGCATGGGAACAGCAAGTAAGGAAAGAAGTGGAAGATCAGGATAAAGCATGAGCAAGTAGAAGTATGAAAATGGAAGGTAGCAAAGTGGGCACGAAAAACAGACGTCCCGAAGGCCTAGCTAATGGCTAAGGTAACCTACATGAGCCCTGGCTCCACAAGAGGAAGAGACGTACAGAACGTCGAGAGCAACACGCAGCCCATACATTAAGGTGTTCCCACACCGAATTGACGTGCAGACATCGAAAGTCGGGAAGGAAGAAGAGTTACAGAAGAAAGTAATTTGCAGATACGAAATCCCAAACTTTGAATAGATGGAACTTATATTCTATTTACAGGGCTGTCGTAGCAGCCAATCTACTTTTCAGCTTACTATAGAATGTTTCTTCACCGGAAATATAAAGCACTTTAGTTTAACAAATGTATGCAGTCAGCGTAGTCATTGAGTTAAGTAGCCAATCAGTTAAACAATATACGTTCAGGGAACTCCCTGACTTAATTTTTTGCCGCTTGGCAACGAGAGGAGGAGGAGGAGGATGGTATTGCCATGCCGTGGTGGCCCTGGCCGCGTAAACCTCTTTCGACATCATTGTAATTATTTCTACATTAATTCATGTTGGGCTCTCTAATCAAGTGTAAACTAGTGGTGATAAGACAGGAATAGGTGGAGACACTTAATACGCGAAGAAAAGTGGAATCAATCACAAAACTGATCCTACACAGGATCACGGCGCAAGGGCACAGCATGCCGGGAAAGTAAACGAGGAAAGTATCATAAGCAGGAGAATGAAACAGGAAGGAAGCAATGTGAGTGGGGGACAACCGATAGTAGGTACCGTACCTAGAGCTAAAGATTAGGTAACCTACAGAGGCCCCCTCTCTCCCCCCTCCTCCGAGGTGGCTGCTCCTCATTAAGTGATTTACAGATCAGGCAGGAGGCAACGGTATCCTCCATGTACACTCGCAAAAACAGGCAGCAAGAACGGATCATAGTCAATACACTGTAATGCCGACTGAGAACACTCTTAGATTAAATAAACTAATCTTAGTAACAGAAAAATATTAACAATCTGGGGAAAAACTTGATGCGAAGCAGTTGTATTTTTTCTAACCGATAATTTTGTACAATTGCTGGTACTCTTTGACTTAGGCGAAGACGACCAAGTGACTCCTGTTAAAGGGGCGGGGTTTGTGTCGTGACGTCACAGTGACGCGCTATTGGCCAGCGTCTGACCAGTTCATGGTTGTGATGACGTCATCAGTGAAATTCATGGGTTACCTTCAAGCCATTGGCTTACGGTTGTGGTGACGACGTCATCAGCACTGGCCAATCAGTGCCGTCTTGGAACAAGCTCCGCCCTAGCCAAGTATTAAGAAGGCTTTTAATATTTGACAAGCCCGTCCACTGGCGACCAATAGCGGCGTGCGGAACAATCAAGGTCCCAGAAATGACTCACTGCTTCATTTTCTTCTCCTTCCTAGCGTGCTCCTGCTCCAGCTTCTCCTGGAGGATGCGCTTGCGCTTCTTCTGCTCCTGCAGCAGTTTATTATGCAGCAGCTGCTGCTGTTCCTGCTTCTTCTTCTCCTTCAGCAGCTCCAGCTGCTTCTGCTTGCGGATAACCTCCTGCTGAATCCGTAGCTCCAGTTGTCGCTTCTCCGCCTCCAGGCGCCGCTTCTGCTCCAGCTTCCTAAGCTGCGCCGGGGTGAGGTTCTTCGAGGTCGTGCTAGTGGGGGTGGCTAAGGAAGTGCCTTTGGCTGCAGCCTGAGGGTCGTCTTTTGTGGAAGAAGCCCCTTCGGTCCTAGAGATGACCTTAGTGGAAGCCGCCTTTGGCATGTCTCTTCCTTCTTTTCTACCGGCTGAACCAAGCACTCTGCTATGGTCACCATTAAGGGACTGGGCGCCCTGCGAGGTGGGGGCATGACTGGCGTCGAGGCCCTTTGTGCCATCTTTCGACTTGCCGCCCTCGTCGCGCCGCTGCAGCTCGCTATTGATCTTCTCCATCTGCTGCATGAGCTTCAGTCGCATGTTTTTCAACGACGGATCTTCGCTGGGCGCTGCACTTTCAGGCTTTTTGGGTACCGTCTGCTGAGGAGATTGTTGCTGCTGCTGAGGAGGTTGTTGCTGCTGAGGAGGTTGCTGCTGCTGAGGAGGTTGCTGCTGCTGAGGAGGTTGCTGCTGCTGAGGAGCTTGCTGTTGCAGAGGAGCTTGCTGCTGCAGAGGAGCTAGCTGCTGCTGAGGAGCTGGCTGCTGCTGGGGAGCTGGCTGCTGCTGGGGAGCTGGCTGCTGCTGGGGAGCTGGCTGCTCTTGCTCTTGTTTCTCGGGCGTTTCCTTCTCGTGTTCTTTCTCCCTGAGAAGCGCGACGTGTTCCGCCAGACTGAGGACCCCACCTCGAGGCTCGGGGGCAGGAGCGGTGTCGGGCACGCAGCTATTCTCCGCCAGGATCTGCTCGAAGCGAGCCCTGTTCTCCTCGTACCTCTTCCGTCGGGCTTCCAGCATCTGCCGGTGCTCCTCTTCCAACCGCTCCTTCTGCTCCAGCTTCAGCTTCATCATCGACTTCTCCATCTCTCTCCTGGCTCTCCGTTCCTCCTCACCCTCGCCGCGGTCCTTCTTCTCTTTCTTTTGCTGGGCCCGGACCAGCTCCAGCTCCTCCAGGAAGCTCAGGGGGCGCGGGCCCGCCGGCGAAGGCGATCTTTCCTCCTCGATAGGGTCCTTGGCAGGAGGAGGTTTCTTGACCGCAGCAGCACGGGGCGCAGGCGGAGACTTCCTGCCACTTGCTTTGGGCTCTTCTGCGGGGAACTTGTCAGGCACCTGCAGCAGGAGCTGCTCCTCAGCCGCCTCCACCAGCTCCTCTTCCTGCATGACGCAGCTGTCGTCCAGCGCAGTACGAGGGAACTTTATCTGCAGCTTCTTCTCCACCTCCTGCAGGGGATCCAGGGCAACCTTGTGGACCACAGCCACCGCCTCAAGGGACGCCCTGGGCTTGGCCACCGCGTCCAACAGCGTTAGGAGCTCCGCAGTTCGGGGCAGCGCCGCCAGGGCCTCCACATCGTCCAGGACGAGAGCCACGACCTGCCGCAGAGGATGCTTCTTGCACGGGACCCTGGGCACCACCTCCAGCAGCTGGTCCGGTGTCCCCACCGCTATGTCCGCCAGCTCCACATCCGACAGCAGCAGGCTCTCGCCGCCGACTAGCGACACGCCTCTTTTGCCCGCCATGCTTCCCACCAACCCGCCGCACCACACCGCCGCCACTACGTCCGCCACCACCACCAGGACACGCACGCCGCCGCTACACCATTTCCGCCACCCGCCGCTCTGTTTCTTCGCCACACTCCTAGCGGCGTCCGCGACGGTGTAGTAGAGGCTGGTGTAGCCCGCCAGGCAGGCGTTGCGCCAGCGGGGGGCGAAGAAGCTGCAAGTGTCGTCTTCCAGCAGGGACGAGAGAAGGCTGCGGGCGGCCATGTTGTCGTACTTCTCGGCAAAGAGCAGCAGACGCTGCCGAAGGACCCGCTCGGTGGTGCCGGGCACGTCTGGCAGGTCGGCGGCAGCGTAGTGCAGAGCGGCCTGCAGGACGCCATCCAGCAGGCGCCTGCGCTTCAGCACCTGCAGCAGGGCGGCAGCGTCGTCTGCTTCGTTGCTGGGCAGCAGCCAACCGTCTGCGGACAGGACAAGCAAAGGCGTTTACTTTTGCTGGTCTGAACCATCATGCAAAGTTGCAAACACAGAGGCGGTTACTTTCAAATAACAGAGAAGTTAAACAAACCTCAATGATGGGTGTAGAAGTGCAATATGGGCTAAAATTTTTTTTATAATGTAGCTATCATGTGCAGTTATTGACAAAATAAATGCATAAATTCCCAAGTAGAGTTGTGGTTCGAGAACGCTTTGGTGAAAATGGCTCAAATTGTTGCATGCCGAGGTGAAAAAAAAAAAAAAAAAAAACATACGGACGCCTAAAACGCCCAAAAAACAGCCACCAAGCAGAAAAAATTGTCAAACTGGCCTAATTACAAAACCTGTTCAAATTACGCCAACATTTCTAACTACGAGGTAGCTACATCAGACCATAACAATACATGGGGGCACTTTCTTCTTCCAGGTACCTACGTAACCTCAGACTGAACTTCCACCGCCCTAAGGACTTATTGAGTACCAGATTCGCTTACTAGAACCCATGGGCTCCTCCACTCAACCTCAACTTGTAAATAATTTACAGCTATTGAACGCTGTATTAGGCGGCCCACTGTAAACAGCGTTTCAGACGTGAATCGAAAAACAGTGAATCGACTTTCGGGTGTTAATTACACCGCCTCCAGCTCAATCCCGCGTTCTGGAGTCGCTTGAAGAGTAGCTAAGCAGTTGCCCAAAACCGGCCGAAGCTCCGTCCAGAGCGACGCAGGTACAGCGGAAGCACGAACGAAATATCCTATGATTCGAGGCTTAACGAGAATAGAACTTCAAACAAGTGGGTCATTAGGAAACACTGTGCATGAATTCCATTCAAGTTGGTACGAAAAATACTCCTCAGTCGCAGAACATTCAAAAGGACCAAACAGAACCTTTTGAAATACTGCTATTGCTTCGAAAACTGATATCTAATGTTGGCGGTAGAGGGCTGATTATTGTAGATAATATCACTGAACCTGAAGGGAGCGAGAGACAGTAACCCGTCAGCCGCCCATCGGAGAGGTCGTGCAAACTCTCTGCTCTAGCATCTGCAGATCGCCAGCAAAATGAACCTTCCCGCCTGACTACACACCCTCTACTTACCTACTTGATTAGGATGTGGCGCACCACCCTCTACTGAATGCACTTGAGTGAACACAAAGTTCGTGTTCGTCGCAGGGCATAGAAAATCTCGAAGTAAAGGTTAGCCAAACAAATAGAAGGGCGACTGGACGAGTTGACACAGTTTGCGGGACTTTCGACGTGCTTCGAACGGGTTCACTCTTCCGATGGTCTTACTGCGCCGTAGCAAGAGCAGCAGAGTCCATTGCTTTCCAAGTTTATTTCACTCCATATTTAAAGAGATATACGTAACTTGCCAAGAAAATTTATTTGATGGCGAACATTTTAATAAAAATAACTTTTTCTAGCAAGAATAAAGTTGCCTTTACAACAACGCTACAGATCACTGGACCGATTGGTTCACAGAATACGTTCAAAATATTAACGTTCAGACAGCCCTCAAGTAAGACAGCACAGCTCTAATTAAAGAAGCTATTACACGGGCGAACATTGCGGCCAAACAAGGGGCATTCCTTGGCAGGCGGCTCATTTTTCCCCCGCTGTTCGGCAGACGTTCCCAGTTTTCTCACGGGGGGATCCATGCACCTCCAACAGCATCTATCCAAAGCCACAATCATTGTTGTGTTTTCAACTTTTCTAAGTGTTAGAGACTGGTTTTCGTAGCCGTGTTTATGCTACATTTTGCTTGTTTTTTTTTTTTTTTTTTTGAGTAATGAGATACAAATCAAAAGTAAGTTACGCAGAGCTGCGTAATTTCGACTTCGAAAGTCCTCCAAATATTCTAACGGCACCTCAATGTTTGGCGAGATTATTACGCTGCTGAACAAACTTGACCCGCCCGTGTCATGAGGGCCACCAAAAGGCTAAAAAACTTGAACGTTGGCCGTTCAAGGCGCAAATTTGGCGCAGGCCTCAGAAAGCAGAGACTGTTGGCCGGGCAGCGAGTAACATGAGCTGCCTGGTGGACAGAGTTTCCAGATTATCGCCAGCGTAATAGGGCCTTGAGTCTCGGACGTCTCAGATCATTGCCGTGAGGTATTCAAACTATGACTCTTACATCCGTTAAAAAAGTGGTTTTCGACAGGGTTGACTGTTCGTTTGTACTAAGCACCAGAACACAAAACATGATGGACGGATTTACACAAAATTTACAAGAAGTGATAGGAATGTCATGAAAATCAGATTATTACACATTGCTACCTAGTAACCCGTCAGTCCGCTCGGCTATTATTATTATCTCTTCTAACACTCCATTGTTCGGCGAAGGTTCGCGCTCTCAGAGTGCAACCCAAGCAATTAAATCGAAGAATTTAAACCTCCGTCTCCCAACAAAGCGATCTAACCGCTGAAAAAATACGCACACAGTACATCGAAAGAAACGGGAAACACATGCACGAGGGTGTTCCCACACAAAATCAACGCGTATGGGAAGAGTATGTATAAAAGGAACGGAAGAACAAAATAAAGCATTAATAGTCGAGACCATAAAAGTGGAAGGACTCGGTGTGGCAACGAAGAAGACGTCACATAAGGCAAAGTATGGTAACCTAAGGACCCACCCTCGAGGTATTGCTCACCATAACATAGGATGGGTAAACTTCATTAATCGAACCCTCCAGTGTATGGTACACTTACGACTCCAAAAGGATGCTCTCATTTTAGCCTTTGCGTCAATAGTCAATATAAGCAATAGCTAGCAACTTTCACTGTAATCGGACGGGAAAATGTAACTATCTTCAATGCGCTGTGGTCCCTCTCCAAACTTACCGTTATCCTTTATGGGGAGCACAGTAAGGCCGAAGACATGAGCCAGGTCGTGGGCCCACTTGACATGGAAGTGCGAGGGCCCCGTGAGGGTAACACGCACCACGAACGAGCAGATGTGTAGAGGCGTCCTGCGCAGCGTTGGTGCATCTGGCAACTGTGGACAGAGGTGCCGGTTAGTTGTCATACAAAATAGTCCAGGCCTCTTCAGTACCGCGGCCTGATACAAGTTTGCACCGTCTAAAGGAAGCTTAGAAGCAATGATGATTAGATTATTGAGTAGTTTAAGCCTCCGTCTCCACAACGAAAATGATCTAACAGCGGTAGAAATGAGGGAGTTTCAGTATGTCGATAGAAACGGGGAACCCACGTACGAAGGTGTTTCTACAGAGGATCAACGCGCATGGGAACAGCGAGTCGGAAAACATGTGGGAGACAGAAAAAGCAGCACCAGCAGGCAGGAGTATTAAAACTGAAGGAAGTGGGCATGAATGACAGAGGTCATGAAGGCTTACCTAAGGCAAGGGGCACCAATATGGACTCCCGGAGGCGCTGCTCCCCATAACATGTGATGAACAAACCGAACTATCCTCGCCCTAAGCTTCTAAAGAGCAATGAAAACGGCGAGAGGAGGAATATAGAGCGTGTCAAGAAAACAAGGAACTCCTGAAATGGAACAGCAACTGGGAAGAGAGACAAAGACAAAAAGTCACCAATAAGGGCATGGAGGACGACAGGAGCCCAGTAGGCTAGCAATGACGCAAAGACCGAACAAAGGTGAAGGTGATGTCGAAGATTTTCTAGCAATCGCGCCACATCTGAACAACAGACAATATATCAAATCTACACAGACTAACTCAACAAGAAGGACCACTGCCAGGAACCATGCGCCATACTGTACGGCCCTCCAAGTTACCTCCATAGCCACGGTAGCAGCATTATTATTATTATTATTATTATTATATTGAGTAGTTTAAGTCTCCGACTCCACAGCAACGGCGATCTAACAGAGGAAGAAGCAAGGGACACATAGTGTGACGATAGATACGTGGAACCCATGCACGAGGGTGTTCCCACACAGGATCAAC
>LQNS02277243.1:11837308-11847648 GCA_001587735.2 Parhyale hawaiensis | reverse complement strand
GACTACCGTCTTGGGAGCGGGGCTATCAGTAGATGAGGGGGCGGGTGAGGGTTTTCCACCAATCATAGCTTGAATTTCTTCCTTCGATAGCTTCTTTTTAGCGTTCATGGCGCGCCTTAGACTAGAGAACGTAGATGCAGACTTGGAAGTCGTAGACACGGTGGGTTCTCTGGGAGGAGCGGGCGGAGCCTCAACAGTAGGTGTGTCGGTGGGCGGAGCCTCAAAAGTAGACGTGCTTGTGGGCGGAGCCTCAAAATTAGGCATGTCGGTAGGTGGAGCATCAACAAAAGCCACGCCAACAGGCGCAGCCTCAGGTTGAGGCAATTTTCTAAAGTCCACAGAAGACGTTTTCCGGCTCTCTTTTCTCCCCACTTCAGGAGGGGCGTCGTCGACGGGACTAGGCTTAGTGATACTAGCACTAGCGGAAGACACAGAATTAGCGGGTAGAGTGCTAGCAGGAGTAACTGTAAGGTCACTAGTAACGACTGGGGCAGTGGAAGCAACAGATTGACTAGCACTAGTAGACACATGCACCATGTCCATAGTGACAGAAGCGCCAACACTAGCAACAGGTCTGCTATTACTAGCATCGGGTAGGGTATCAATACTAGGGCCCGTAGCTGGCAGAGTGCCACTAGGGGAGCTGGGTGCAATATCAGCGCTGGTGTCGGCGTCGTCAGACAGCATGGGGGTGTCGGAGATGTCAGAGACGTCGTCCCCAGCAGGAAGCTCTTGTCGCCCGGCTCCTCGACGGGCCCGGTCTCGTCTGCGTCTTCTGGAGTGTCGTCGGTGCGACTTCTCAGGAGAGGACATGTCTCTTCTGCTACGGGGCCGGTCGCCTGCGCACGTCAGTTACAGATTATGTAACATATTAATATTATTATATTCAGAAACTAAAGTCGCCGTTTCCATAACAAAGACGATATCACAGAGGAAGAAAGAAGGGACATATAGCATGACAATAAATACGGGGAACCCATGCATGAGGGTGTTACCACACAGGATCAACCCGCATGGGAACAGCAAGTCGGGAAAGAAGAGGAAGAACAGATGGAAGGAAGATCAATAAGAGGATGAGATGGGAATGAAGGAAAGTGGGCACAAAAGACAGACGTCCCGAAGACGTAACTAATGGATAAGGTAACCTACACGAGCCCGTGGGGTCGAACATAATAATGTACGAGGTTGTTTGAAACGACGGCATGGAAGTTGCATTTGTCCTCCTTCATTGCTCTGTTGTAGCCTAATATTCTATTACGGCTATAGAGATAAACACAACCTCAACTGAAGGTGCAGTCTAGTATTTAGAAATACTACATTATCAATATGTACTGATTTAGATTAGGGTACAGCTTTGCACCCACTTAGAAAGTGAGTGAATTACAAAAACAGAATTACAGTTTGATTTGAAAGCCTTTTGTACCTTCCTGAAAATTCCAACGTTACTACTCGTCAGCTTGCCTAAAACTAATCGGGAATAAAATCTGGCAACAGCACTTATCACTATATAAAAGTTGTCGACGTTTCAGCATGAAACTTTGGCTATCATCAGGTCTAAAAATTTGTATCTGTGAATATAAGAGAACAATTAAGTTAAAATTTATCAAAGCGATAAAATGGTTATATACTGCATCTACTTTAATTTCACAGCAAAAATACAGAACACGAGAAAAAGTCACAGTCAAAATTGTACAGATATCACAGTCAAGTTTTGTACAATCATTTTCACACGTGTCAATGCATCAACAACTTCGCTCTATCAGCACTTTGTTCGACGTGAGGGTTATCCGTCTGTACACCCTTTATACCGGGTGTTTTTTTTAGGCGGACGAATTTCTACCATAGGTGGAAAAACGGAAAATAATCGATTTTCAGGAATGATGAACAAAATGCCGAAAACTCCACAGTTTTCGAGTTATAATTACTTGAAGAAATTTAAAGCTTCAAGTATTTTACTGCGTGGGCGCCAATGTTGGCACTAAATTTGATCGTTCAGCACGTTTTTCGACCACATTCCTGCCCACGCGTTTACACTGTATCGATGTTGATGATTATTTGGGCGAATGACGTGGGAATTATTAGGCTTGAGCCCAATGATGATTCTTGTGAATGTTAAAAACCCCTTCGCGAGTAAAATACGCTTCATCTGTGGAAAAGAATCAGCTTGGAGAAGTTGGGATCCCTTGTTCGCTGCTGCATGAGCCACTCTGATAATTGTACACAAGGTTCGAAATCTGGCGGTTGACACGGATGTAAACTCTGACGACGTAGTGTCCGCCAGACAGTAGTGTGATTATGTTAAATGCTAAGTTTGAAACTGCAGATAGTTTTCCTAACCATGAAATATTAGCAGGTTTTAGAGTAAAAATAATGTAAACTGCTTTAGTGGGGTCAGAAACGTGTTGAACTATCAAACTAGCACTAACATTGGCGCGCACGTGGTATCCTACTTTAAGATTTAAGTTTTTTTTTTCAAATGTCATCGTAACTCGAAAACTAAGAGTTTTGGGCATTTTATCATTCATGAAAATCGATTTACTATGAGTTTTTCTATCTATGGTTGAAATTTGTCCGCTTAAAAAACACCCTGTCTAGGCGGTACACCTTACTGGAAACTTCCACAACAATATAATTTTCAGAAGCTGAAACTTTGATCACAATTCACATTTACACTGCAGTGGCGATACGCTAAGTTGCCAGCCTCGGGCAAGGCAGTAAGGAGGAACGAGCTTCTTTGCAATACAGGAGGATTCTGGCGATGTTTGGCTGGCTAGCTGAGTCAGCATTCCGGCGTTCACATGCTACTGACCCGCATCAAAATATGGGGACGGTCGTGAAAGGGGATGCAGTTGTCGCAGGAGCCTTTCGTCTCCAACGTCATGGCTTGGACAATCTGTGGCTGACTGAAACAGTGCACTCCGTTTGGAACTGCGGGCAACTACCAACAGCACGATCCAGTGCAAGCCGATTTCCCAGTAAACGAGTATCGTCAAGTTGACTTTACCTTCATTTTATCTCACCCGGCATTGAAATGCTCGATAGCACTCAGTTGAATTATAGAAAACTGAAGGACACTCACCAGTTTCGGAAATTTCCCCCTCCTCCACAGGAGGAGCTGAGGTGCTCGGGGCACCAGTGCCGCCTTCCGTAGAGGGCACCAGAGCCTCCGGTTCTGCAAGAGCGAAGGTTAAGTGAGGACTCGAGGTTCAAGGTCAGTAAGAAAGTTTTCTAGGGCAACGACTCTAAGCCGCATCGCGCCGAAGCTTAATTACTTTGTCTCAGCATCTCTGCCGGAAAGTCGCGAGTGACGGCGAAGTCACATAAATGAGTTCTGTGTCTCAAATTTATAAAGCACGTGAGTCTCCAACCCTTCACTGCTCGGCTGAACGAATTCGCTCAGCCGCGCAGCACTGGGCAAGAGGCGAAAAACGGAAAGAGAAGAAGAAAGAAGCGCCCATGCGGATGGTCCTTTCTGCGACCCTCCGCACGGGCGAAAACAGGAGCCCCGGCGGAAAATGTCCGACACCTCGAACGGCGACCCACCAGGCAGAACAGAAGGGAAATATAGAGAGCCAAGATAACCTTACAAAACTAACCTGGTGAACGGCAACTGCAGCAAGCTGCAACTTCCCCTGCGGAGAAGGTATCCGGGACCCTTAGGTTCGTGAGGCCCAAATATAATGAAGCAGGAAAAGGGCCAATCAGAATATACCCATGAGGGCTCGGGACTCACACTGGCAACTTGAAATAACACTACCGACACCGACAGAGTAGCACTAAAGCCAACACAGCACAAAGGCAAGATGTTCAACCTAGACTCGAGCTTAGGGAGCTTATACTCTGATCGAGATGACCTACATATTATGATTTATTATTATTATTATTATATTAGGGGTTTCCCCGCCGTAGTCGATGGGTGCACGATACAACAGCGATCTAACTTCAAAAACAAGAACTTCTGACTAATAAAGTTAATTTAGTTCGACTAATGGTATGTTGCTCTCTTTAGGATTCCTGATAGGAGTCACTATAATATTCTTATAGCGGTTAGGTATCGTTTTGGTAGTTCTATATTTGTTTTCCCTTGGATTTTCTACATTTTAAGTATCTTGTCATAGCTGATTTATTAGATTTATGTCAGTAACAAAGGAGTGTAATGGGCCTTGGAACAACGTTTTATTACCAGTGAGGATATTTTCCAGCGTGGCAGGCACTCCGAAGTGTGACTGTCTTTGAGCACCAAAGTGAGGATATGCTTGATGGATAGGGGAGTATTGCAATAATCGCATATGGGTGGATCGTCTCGCGTAAGCAGGTGTCTGTGAGTGAGGGGGTGTGTCCAGTACGCAGTCTGGCTAGACATACTTCCCATAATCTATTGCGATTTGAGGAGTCAGAAAAAGGTTTCGTCAGCGGTTTAATTTCACGCAGTTTGTTGTTCGCCACAGATCCCCAGCTTGTCTGCCAGGAATCTCTTATTAGCTCCTTGTAGTGCCATTTATAGTCAGATCGGGTAAGGTGTACTGGAGTTAAAGTCCCTGTGAGGGCCTCCCTCGCGGCTCGGTCCGCACGTTCGTTACCTGGTACCCCGCAATGGCTGGGGACCCAGCAAGGAACGAAAGATTTACCTACTACTTCTTGTCATACGATTTTGGATCAAAATTACTAAAGGGTGCGAAGCGTTATACATATTGCAAAATTGCTTGTATTGCACATTTAGAACAAATTAGGATTTTTTATTACTGGCAATAACAGCAGAAGTGTTTGATGAAACGTAGGAGTTTGTTTCTTAAGAGGTTTTTGGGGAAAAGTGAAGTTGAGAACGAGCTCATTTTCACCCTAGCACAGGTTGCGGCCGCCTCATAAGCTGATGCTCGATGTTCAGCAAGAGTTCTGTCAGGGACGAGCGGGACGGAAGTATTTGACTTATGAATTTTAAAATCAGAAATGGTCTTTTTATTTATTTTTCCTCCGAAAGTTCAGTATTAAATCAAGTGAAGATGCAGCGAGATATCATAATAAAACTAACAAATACACCGACTATGACTTCAACCTAGCTACAGCATTGGTAGTCGGCGCTTAGTTTCCACCGACAGACTCGCCAACAGCTTATCATTACAGCCCTGTATTGTGAAGAAAAGGCGGGGCAATGCATTAGTTTGTTGGCCCATTTGTAATACCGAGTAGTTTGAGCCTATTTTGCAACTACATAGGCGACTGCACAGAAAAAAAATAAAAGGACACAGAGTACGTAGATATGAACATGGAAACTATTCACGAAGGTGTTCCGATGCAGGATCAGTAGTAGTATGAGATAGTTTGAGTCTCCCTAAATAAGCACGAAGCTTTTGTACGTGAGGAAAAGGAAGGGACATATAGTATGTCGATAGTCAAGTGAAATCCAAGCATGAACGTGTTCCCACACAGGATCAACGCGCATGGGAACAGTAAGTCGGGAAGAAAGAGGAAGAACAGCCGAAATTATTATCGGAAGAGTGCGAAATCAGAAGAACCTCCAGGAAGCACAGTGGGCACGAAAGACACAGGTCTCGAAGGCCTAGCTAATGGCTAAGATAACCTATACGGTCGCTCTGGAGGCGCTGCTCTCTATAACATAGGATGGGCGAATCTAAACAAACCTAACACTATGGCTTATCCTCTGTACCCTGAGGGGGTGCGGAATCAACGCTCATGGGAACAGCAAGTCTTGAAAGAACAGATTATGTTGACTCTAGAAAGAACAGATTATGTTCGACTCTAGAAAGACCAGATTATGGTCGACTCTAGAAAGACCAGAACGCTGCAGCATCAATCCGAGTATGAAAGTAAAAAAGAGCGAAGTGGAACCCACGGGACGACAAACCCACCTGCCTCACAAGCGCGTCCCCGCTCCCCCTCATCAGTCGACACGCCCATGGAGGCTAGCTCCGCCTCCAGCTGCTGCTTCAAGACCTCCATCTCCTCCATCTTCCGTTCCTCTTCCGCCTGCTCTGCTGCAGCGGTCGCCTCCTGGCTGACGTCAGCCGCCATCTTGTCGGCACCATTCGCCATTTTGTTCAAGCTACCAGCATCCGTCGCCATTTTCTTTGACTCAGGCGCCATATTCGTCCCACTGGCCGCCATCTTGAGGCCGGCAGCCTGCTCCGCCAGGCCTTTTCTGAGCTCCTCCGCGTGCCTCTTCTTCTCCTCCTCGATGCTGCGCCTCATCATCTCCACCTTTCTCTTCTCTTCCATCAGGAGGCGCTTCTGCTCCTCAACCTTCCGCATCTCGAGGGCGAGGCTCTCGGCGACGTCCTTTGTGGAAGTGGCCTCGCCGTCGCTGTCTCCCACCTCGCCCTCCTCCCTCAGGGTGTCCCGCAGGCCCGACACCAGGGGCACCACGCACCCCATCTGCGACCAGGAGGCCCGACTGAGGCAATTGAAGAGCCGCACGCCTTTGTGCAGCGCTCCCACCACCTGCTCCAGCTCGTCCTTCTGCTGCAGCAGCTGCGGGTCGTGAAACAGGGTCAGTGGCATCGCTCTCATTAAATACATTCAAACACTTGACATTTAGGTTATAGCTACATTTATTACAGCTGTCTCATACGACTTTTTCAACTACATAGGTTATGTTGTTTCATTTGTGGTCATTGTTGCTTTCCGATTTAATACACAATTTACAAAGCTAGCAAACAACATAAATGCAAAGGACATTTAGAGTTGCTCCCAGATATCAATTTATGGTCACTGATAATGAACACCAGGGATAAAATTGCTTGCTAGCACTACTTGTCCCATTAGGTTATAACAAGCTCGCAGCGGTGTGTTTCCTGCCGGACTAATCTTATCACTACACTCTTTTATTCATCCAATTAGTTATCATGAAGGTGGTGGCGCTTCGCAACATTATACTCTTCAGTGCCAGGGCCCATTCAAAACATACTGTAAGTTAGGGCCATGTTAAGCTTTGAGGGATCATTTTGAAAGTTACCGTAGGACCGGACCGGTACAATTGCACGGAATTGTTTTAGTTTCATTGTGGGCTGGTATCGGTGGGCTTCAACTGAAAAATCCTCTTGTCTGAGTACATAATTATTATTTTGAAGCTTTTTTGAAGGCCTGAGCTTGAGCACCATTTACTCAGAGGAATCTGTTAACCAAACCACATATTTTCCCAACAATTTTATTTTCAAACTTCCATATAACTAATATCTGAGAGGCAAAAAGCCAAGAACCAAAGGAGTTAACCATGCTGTTCGATACAACAGTTAGGAGCAATGTTTGACGACCGAACAGAGACTCAGGACACTTGGCCCGATAGAACATTGGGTGTATTAGCGTCTTAGTTTTAGCCTCCCTCTCTATGATCCATATAGGCTAAATTTGCGACTCACCTTGAGTTTCTTGACATGAGCGACGGCCTTCTTCACGTCCTTGGGGTTGATCCACTCGAGGGCGAATGCGGTGAAGACGAGGGCGAGGTTGTCCTTAGCGCTGCCCCCACATGCGGCGGTGGCGACGGTCCGCAACATGAAGGCCTCATAGAACATGCGCCTCATGATGAGCGCCACCAGCTCGGAGCTGCCCTTCGTCTTGCCGTCGTCCCCATCAGGTCGGTTTTCCTTGTCCTCGGCGGAGGGGAGCCCGACTTCGCCGTCCTCGTCGTCGTCCAGTGTGACGATGGAGACGGTGCGGGACCGGAGCTGCTGCGCCAGCACCTCGAACATGCCCACAAGCGGCGGCCGCGCGTCCTCCTCCGGCGGTGGTGCATTGGCCGCTGATGCATCCGCGCCTGGAGAAGGTAAGATGAAATGATTACTATAGAACTGTAACGTAGGCACAAGGCAACTTGACCACACACCCTAAACAGGGAATCCACAACACAGGGTCGGTTCGTACCATAGAAACATCGACGCAGTAGCTACCCAAAAGAATGCACGCCTGTAGTCAACAACAGACTACTTGTACTGAAAAATTTAACTTGCGTCTCCAAAACAAAGGCAGTCTAACGGAGGAAGAAGAAAGGGAAAATACATCAAGTCCAATAGAAACGTGGAACCCTTTCACGAAGAATGTTTCCACTGGGATCAATGCGCATGGAATAGCAAACTACGAAAAACGAGGAAGAACAGAACTAGGCTAAGCACCATCGCACGAGTACGAAAATTGATAGAACCAAAGAGGATACGAAAAACAAACGTCCCAAATGCCTAGCTAAGGCTAAAGTAATCTACAGGGTATAGTCAGATAGGGTAAGAAACGACCGGACCCTCACAGGCATTCAAAAAGCGCTGGATAAAATTCGAAGGCAGAATCTGTTAAAGCATTTATTTCCAGTCATTTTTGTGTTTGCTTTAACCCTGTACTGCAAATAATAAATTTTTGGGGGGGTTTGGTCGTGTCTGACCCCCAACTGATTATACCCCTAGAGTCGCGGCTGTTCCAAAAATCAGATATGAGAACCTAACCCTATGGCACATGCTAAACCATCAAAGGCCAGAAGACAACTGCAATTTCTCGACCGTCCGCAATGCTAGTTAGGTCAGTGTCCTCGCATAGGATTTTGAATGTTAGAAAAGATGACACTGCAACACCCCTGGCAAGGATACTGTACAAACCCGACACTACGAGTCAAGAAGTGCAGTTTTCTACCGACTAGCTATATCACAATCTATAGTCTAGGTACTATAATAAGAGAGTAGTCTGTCCGAAGCCTTACTTTTCCCCTACTTAATACTGAAGAAAAAAATACCAAGGCACCCAACTATTTTTTTGCCAAACCGTATCCAGGATACGAACCCGGGTTATTAGTGAAGTCCTGCTCACGGGCCTGTGTGAACTTGGTTGTTTTTGTGCACTTGGTGAAATTTGAAGTATATATTGTAAACTTTTTCGATAGGATGGTAGGATATTTTCAAAACATACCTATTTTCATGGCGTAATCAATAAAAGGGATGCGTTTGGGGCACTAGTGAATATAAAATGGTAGCCGTTATATCGGCTGGCAGAGCAAGGGTCACTGATTGATTTTCATTCAATTCTTCGAATGCACTTCTATGTTGGAAGCTGTGCTGCGTAACGGGAATGAGCTTTTGCATCCTCAGGTGGTGAGTGATGCGCTTTTTTAGGAGGTATGACTGATTGGACGATAGTTACCGGAGCTTATCTTATGTATTGGGGGGGGGAGGTCACGCTAGCGAATTTCCAATTCTGTGGAAGTTCTCTCGGCCTTAGAGGCCACTGGGCGGAGTTTTTTCTGCTTCTTCAGACATGTAAATAATATAAACCTTACGGCAACAGCTCATAAAGGGCCGGCGCGTAAGTACCGGCTGCTCTCCGGCAGCTCCCTAATTCCAATGTCACTGCATTTGAACTCAGAACGTCGAGCTCATGTCTGCTGATGACAGGGACAAGCAATGCACGCAGCTGCAGACAAACAGTTACTAGTGACCGTGCAGTGAACCCTTTTTAATAGTTACAGGAGTACAGCGCCTCTGACCAGCGGTGATGTCACCTAATTTTATAGGTAGCTAGTTTCTAAATTAGCTACGATTTCATATTACTATCAACGCTATTTATATTTCTTATATTATTATTATCGAGGGGATTTCACGACCTAAATTGGATCGGTTGAGCGATGTTCAGCTCTACACTCTGGCGCCGGGTCTCATCCCGCGACCTAAGGCTCAGAGCACTTTGCGAATGTGCGCTGTTTATTATTATTGCTATTGTCACCGGGATTCTAAGTACTTCCTCGTTGAGGTTTTACACTGGATGGCCACAAGTACTATCGAAAATTCCCAGGACTAGTGAAGTTTGTTCGGCGTAAATATTTTGGTGCTATCAAGTCGGCCGGCACTTGGCACAGGTAACACTAGATGCCGTTATTTTAATCTTGCTGGTGCGACTGTCTTAGTAAAAGCTCATTATTTAAAAGCAGTTTTATTACTCCAAGGCATTAAAAGTTACAGAACAGGGTTGGTGCATGCTAAAGATTGGCGACCGGCTGTGACAAAGTTACAAGTCACATAGGCAGTACAGTGCAGAGCAGGAACAGCACCACCGGTCACCACGACAGTCGACAGCTGACTGAGGCAGGCTGGAGACACCCCAGGCCCCAGCTTATATACCTTCCCAAGGCCGGCCACTCCACGTGTCATCGCACGGCAACGCTTAGGCCAGGCCGGCCATACACTATCCGGTATACCGGACAGGTACGCCTGAACAGTCACGCCGGACAGGTATACCTGATAGTGTGTGGCGGAAAAAACTGACCGGTCAGGCGGCTTTCAGGCGACCGGACAACGTATGAAAATTTAATTCTTTCGACCGGACAGGCGAGTAAACCTGATGTGTGTATG
>LQNS02277243.1:11731273-11749611 GCA_001587735.2 Parhyale hawaiensis | reverse complement strand
CATCTTCCATAGCTGCTCGCCATTTTTGCGAATGCTCACTACGGACTGCTTCCTGATATGATCGAGGAACGTCAGACATCCGATAACAATAGTCTATGCCACTGTGGGCTTTGTTCGAGCACTGGTACTCAGTCTCGTAGGCCGCAAGGTATTTGGGCCTGCGCTTTTCTCTTTCTGGGTACCTACGGCTGCTATTCTCTGAGGAGCTAGCCTGACTTTGAGACACATTTTGTGTTGAAGGCACATTATTTACAACAAGGGGTACAAAAGTATCATCATCAGAAACAGTCTGGGGTTCT
Organism: Parhyale hawaiensis; assembly: GCA_001587735.2. Taxonomy (NCBI): domain Eukaryota; kingdom Metazoa; phylum Arthropoda; class Malacostraca; order Amphipoda; family Hyalidae; genus Parhyale; species Parhyale hawaiensis. The sequence goes on along the minus strand of LQNS02277243.1, from coordinate 11,749,312 downwards.
GCACTAGCACGTGGCTGAGTAAGGAATTTGACACATTTCACTCGCCTGATGTTACCAATTTCAGGGAAATATATTACATAAGCTGGGCTTTTGCCATCGTAGCCAATGAACTTCCCCTCCTGGCTACGGGGATCCAGCTTCTTATGTTCTCGCAGGTATGCAAAACATGTTGCAACATATATGTGCATGTTGCTAAAGTTGGGCTTTACCTTAGTGAATAACTCGCAAGGGGTGGACTTAGTCCTTTGATTGTAGCACCTATTTCCAGTGTACATAGCAGCTTTCAGAGCATAACACCACATGGACTTAGGCAATCCTGAATCAGACATCACACACCTGGCCATAGCGAAAAGTGTTCGCTACAAGCGTTCGGCGGTGCCATTTTGTTGCGGACTGTGTGGAGCAGGAAATTCATACTTAATTTCGTTTTTCATAACATAGGCTTCAGATGCTTTGCCCGAAAATTCTTGGGCATTGTCTGTTCTTAAGCGCACCACGTGGCCATAAGGCGCTGAATCTGCTAGGAATTTTCCAGCTGCATGAACTACGTCTGATTTATTTCGGATGCAGTACACCATAACAAGACCAGAAAAGTCGTCTACAAAACAGCACACAACGGTAACCACCCTTGGCAACAGGGGTAACCGGAACTGCTACGTCACAATGCACACGTTCGAGCGGTTTAGTTGCCCGTCGATCAGGCTCTCTATTCCTAGTTTGACACATCTTATTTTCTATACATGTCTTACAATCTAGGAAATTTTTGTTAGTAATGGTCATGCCTTCTACAACAGATTCTAATTTCAGTATGTCAGCATGGTTACAGTGACCTAAGATTTTGTGCCACGTGTCAAGTGAGTGTGCAGCAGTTTTAGCAGTACTCACATTGTTGAGGTAATATAGCCTGCCTACTTGCTTTATAGAGAATGATGTGCCATCTGAGGCAACAAGCTCGGATTGAGCTGGGGTAAAAGTTACTGTTGCACCATTGTCAATGGCTGCCTGAACATAGAATATATTACTCGTGTAATTCGGCACACACAAGGCATTTTGCAACAAAATTTTGCGAGGCTGACCACTGTTATCTGAAATATGTACAAGAGCTGTACCTTTACCACTCACCACGCGGTAGTACGGGTACCGTCCGCCAACTCAATAGTATGACGGGACGCGTCGAAATTTTCATCAAACGATACGAATTTGTTTTTATCACTGATTATGTGCACAGTGGCACCACAGTCTACGAGTAGGCTATCACTATCAACAGCTGCTTTGCTTACATTATCAGTGGTGGCATCTAGAGGATCACTGACCCTAGAAGCAAGAAAATCCGTAGATGCAGATGGATCGTTATTATTACCAGCACTGACAGATTTAGCAGCAGTTCTACGCCTATAAATTTTGGTATCGTGAAATTTATTTTTACAAATATTACACCACTTATTATTTAAGTTTGTATTACCATTGGAGCTCTTCATAGCACACTGAGACTTCCAGTAGTCTGGGGTCCTGCATCGATAGCACACTATTTTCTCGTTGCCGGAGCTCATCTTCATCACATTGTCGGAGTTGCTTCTTGTTGATCTCGATTTCCCTGATTCTTCATAGCTCTTCAGTGCTTCCTTGAAGTCGGAGAACTTTATTGACTCCTTTAATATAATAACCGTGGTGAAGGATTTGTACTCCTCGGGGAGGCCTTTTACACACATGACAACTAGTCGGCTGTCGCTGATAGTTTCCTTGGCAATCTTCAAGGAATTTGCTGCCGTTTCTGCTCTTATCATATAGTCTGTGACTGACTCGCTGGACATCATCAGGGAAGTAAGCTCTGTGTACAGTGCAATAATCCTGGGCTTGGAAGTACCCAAATAATGAGAACGAAAGATCTTCAGTGCAGCCTTACCGTCGTCGTTGGCATCTCTCATCACTAATGAAAGGCTTTTATCATCCAGACACTGCACTAATTCAGCAAAAACTAATTTGTTGTCTTCACTGAAATTTTAATTCCTATCACTGCTCTCACCATCTTCTGTAGACTCGTCAAGCACGTGCAGCAACTTCTGCAGTCGCAGATGTCCGCGGAATTTCACTTCCCACAACTCATATTTACTTTGTTCACCGTTAAATAAAAGTCGGGCGCTGAGCCCATAACCTGTTGACATGTACATAGCGTGGTGCCGACTTATTAACGGTGGAGTTGTGGGGATAGAAAAACACAGTAGCTTCACAGAAACTACATTGAAGGAGGGATGTTGCACGAGCAGGAAAACGCTGTTATCGAGACGGCGTACGGCAAGGGAAGAACGAGTCAGTCACACCAGTGGCTGAGCATAGTTCAAGTTATGGTTCGAGTTCCAGTTCAGTGATTACCATAATGCAGTCAGAGAGCATCGTACATGATTAATTTGTATTAGACAAAACATGGTATTCATTTGTATGCATCAATAAGAGATATACATAACAGCATATTGTTTGCACATATCAATATTTTCGAACGTAAGTAAAGGAATGCAAAGCATTTTTCCTTAACTCAACAGTTGGTGCAGCTTAAGCTGGTCTGTGATCCCGGACTTTCTTCTCGCACATAATAGAAACCTCAGGACAGCAAATGTGGCACAATGTAGAAACCCCAGTTGGTAAGGCCAGGAACCGTTTCATTGCTCAGCATTATTTGAATATGTTAAAATACAGTAGATATTGATAGGGTCCATATTATAAGTATGAACTATAGTTTAAAATCAAGGTGAGGGCAAAGACGATTGATCTAAAAGACATTATTAAAATTTGGATCTAAATTTGAACGTTTCGACCCTATAGGTCATCATCAGCATTCTGAAACAACAAGCAGTGTATCATCTGTGGTGCCGTGTTTTACAACCGAACTTTATTAATGAACTATAGTTGTAGCATCGTCATAATAATACGCATATACTAGAATGTTAGGGATAATATTTGGCGCGTATTTTGTGCGAATGAGCGTGAGGGTCTCACTCATGCAGGTCCTATGACTTGGCAACGTGAAAAAACCAACCAATGAGATCTAAGGGTAGAGTTGCGCTATGTGAAGTCCCGCCTATGAAGACAGTTTTTGCGTTCGTTTGTAGGATTTATGGGGCCGAGATGTGGACGCTGCGAAGAATTTGAGGTAGATTTGCTCGGGCTGTCCGAGCGTGGGCAATGGGGCATGCTTTGAGTCTTTCTCCGTGCATTTACCAGCGCACCTTTTGTAGTTAATTAGAGTGGCGCCAAGTTGCTCGAAACTTTCGAAGAGATTTGCTTGGGCTGCCCTAGCCTGGGGGCAGGTCACGAGCCCTTCTCCGTGCGTGTTCGGCCGCACTTCTTGTTCAGTGTTAGGAGCCGTACACGTTCATGTAATTATTGTTTTCCGTACGACGTACTTCCTGATAGTGACAGCAAACCACAGAAGTTTGTGTTAAAAGCAGTGCAAGAAGGCATATGTTGCGAGTCGAATATAATTTCGCTGTTCACAGACAGTAAAAGCATGCTTGCAACCCTACTACGACGTACCGTTGGTATGGATGCCCAATGTGTCTCAAGTTCTCCAAATGGTACCGTAACCTGCCTTAATGTGCCTATTGGGATGTATCCAAATGGTACCGTATCCTGCCTTTATGTGCCTATTGTGAAGTCCCAGCGAATTTATCCCGTTTTGATATGCCTACAATGAAGTACCAGACGCGTGGAAGTCCCTAATTGGTGCCATAGGCCGAAGTCCAGCGAATTTATCGTGCATTGATATGCCTAGTGAGATGTCCCAGAAGTGCTGGAGCCCCCAAATGATGCAGTAGGCCGAAGTCCCAGCGAACGCCTGCCAGGAGCTGATTTTGTCCAAAGTGCAAGTTAGTGTGCCAAGAACGCTTACTTGTATCTCGTAGTAGGAAATTATTAGAGTCAGAATGTGGAGTAGTGTTCCAAGAAGGTCCAGTGATTATATATAAACTAGGTAGGAAGGTACAGCGAAATGTTTTACAAGGACTAATTTTTTGGCGCTTATAGTAATAGCGCAAAAAAGGGATCTTTGGCTTGCGCAAGCGCAAAAAAAAAAAAATGAAAGATGTTTTTTTTAGAGATAAGTAATGGTTTAATATTAATGTTTGATGTGCAGCTAGTGAAATGTAGTATGTATGTAAAAAATAATGTGTGCTATAGGGTGCACGAGGCTCGCAAGTATTGCGTCGTGAATCTGATCCTAAAAATACATCATGTCTTTCGTGAAGTCTATTGTTTGAAAGTAAGTTTTGGAGAAATCACGCGCGCACTGGCAAATGTCAGGAAGGTTTTCATCAGAAGCTCTTAGATCGGCTTTCATAATAAGATATGAACCGCCCGCTGCATAACTCCTATTTAGGTGGATGAGTCACTGTTTCCCCTTCCGGCAAAATGAAATTAATTAATATCTAATTTACAAAAGTAACAAGAATTATTTAACAATCACTTAACTATAAATCTGAGCGAGTTCTCTCTCGTTTGGGCCTCGATAACCTTCAATGCTGTGTCATGTTTATAAAGTGTTATGCGCCTTTCGATTACAGTGTGTCATCATTATCAAACGTCGTGCATAATTAGATTTGAGGAATGTAACCCAGAGTTCATTTCAATCCTGTTACCTTTGGATAATCTGCGTAAAACTTACGGTCTCTTCAAGATCGATTAGACTTGATATTTGGAATTTACATTTCTTTTTCCAATAAATGTTTTAATATTACCGAAGTGTATGGTTAACCCTTTCACTGGTTTTGAAACTCCAACGATAGGAATATATTGTTAGGATTTGGAGGACTGACTCGCCTCCACCTTAGAGGGCAAATGTACTGCCATGCATTTACATATAATCACTTGTCCATTATTTATTATTTACTTTTTTGTTCATTATTATATTTTTTATCAACAACACTATCTATCAATTTAATGGAAATATAAAAAATATATGTATATATACATAAACACGTTGCGTCCTTTCTTCATTTCCCGCGCCTTAACGGACGAGCACACACTAATCACTTCTTCACAATCCATGCAGATTCGCTTGCCTTCACACATGGAGCTTCAATAGATAGGAGGAGCTAGGAGCCTCGTCCGTGAAGCACACGAGTCTCTTATGGCTGTCAGCCGGTCGTCCTATGCCCGAATCGTATATCAGTAACGAGTCGTTTATGGCTGTCAGCCAATCGCGTATGCACCAATCGCAAATCAGAAACACAGTTTGTCTGCTGCCAACCCGTGAAACTAACTGCTTCCCCTTCACATCCACCAATGAGATTCATGAACGCGTCTCACAGCTGATTGACTCGCTGTGAATGGGCCGCAGGGCTCCCTCCTCTTCTATTGAAGCTCTTTGCCGTCACACTGCTGCTGCTCTCCTTCGAAGTAGCAAAATATCCTAGTCCCCCCTCCCTGGTATTCCAGAAATATCCCACGCAGACCCGCGAGCTAAACAGCATGATTAATAAAATGGAGTCAATTTACGAATCGAGAATAAATAAGAAACTTGGAACTTGTCTACGTTTTCTGCGTTGGTTTTCGCAGGGCTTCATAAACAGCCCGTCAAGTAGAAATAAGTGAAAAGGGCACTACCCATCACAAAATTCTCTTATGGGTATATGTTTCCTCGGTGGATAAAATTTGCCAACAGTAAGCCAATGCATGCGATTTTGATTGTAACTTTCTTCTGTTACAAGGAAGCCTCTATCTACAAACACGGCATGCACTCAGCACGTCTCCCTTCTACTCACTGAGCTTTGCTCGACAGTACCCTGGCGCCCCCCTTTTTGTTTACAAAATCGAAAGCAATCTGCCCAAGCGCAAACCTTCTTTGCACTTGCTGCTAGCTTTTTGCAACGGTTTCCACGATACTCAGGTCATTTTTCTTTATGCGAACATGACTTGCATGTTTCGGTATACTATTACATGCAATATTTTCATATCCGTGCTTTCCTAAGAGTATAATAAATGTTGACACTTCCACTTATTGTTGCCCATGCCCCATCGGAACAAAAAAAGCATGTTTTAATATGTATATTTAATCAAAATTAAACTCAATTAGTTTCGCCACATAACTTGTAACACTTCTCCAATACCACCAATTCTGAGCAAAGTAAGTGCCCCCACAGCAATTATGCTGACTCAGTGCACAAGGCGCCACACCAGCTCACCAGGCTCGGGGCTCTTTCCCGGAACCTTCAGCACAGCTGTGCTGCTCGCAGGGCCTGCTGCTATCGTGGACTATAAGTCTTGCTTGATATCGCCTAGAATGAATGAGAACTATGTACCGTATGAAATAATTATTGTAGCAACTTTGGCCCTAATATTTGTCGCCGTTTTATGTTCTGAGTAAACATGTTATGATGCCGCATTTTTGAATTTTTTCTCAAATTCTGCATCGCTCCATAAAATTACTTGGTGGTATTTTAAAATTTTCATGTGTATATGCAGCCTACATTTAATCGCCGCAAAGGCGAAAGTAATTCAAATTCTGCTTGTCGTTTCCGTGGACTTTGTGATGTTAGAGAAAAATGGATCAGGAGGACCTTCTGTAATGCAGCGCATAGCATTGAAAGAATTGGGTCGGTTTCAACGAAGTGCTACCTCTGCAGAATGATTTTTGACCTATGAGTTAGTGTTGTTATGTCTACAGGCAGGAGCCTGAACTATTTCAGAATTTGGGGCCTGAACTATTTCAAAATTTGGGGCCTGAACTATTTCAAAATTTAGGGCCTGAACTATTTCAAAACTTGGGGCCTGAACTATTTCAAAACTTGGGGCCTGAACTATTTCAAAACTTGGGGCCTGAACTATTTCAAAACTTTGGGCCTGAACTATTTCAAAACTTGGGGCCTGAACTATTTCAAAAGTTGAGGTAGCTGGAGATAGGTACATAACAGTGGCATCATGGCAAGGAAATATGAAGAAAACAGGCAAACGATTAACCGAAAAAATGCTCCTGTGCAGAAAATATATAAATATTGCGGTATATAATACAATGCAATGCAGTATGTTACTTTATGGACCACGTGCAGGAGTTCTTATATATTTAACTCGACAATCACAACTGTGGGGGCTGATAGCACTCTCCTGTCTTCCTTTTGACAAATAGATAGATACTGTCGTTAAGAAAATTTCTATTTCCTTCGACAGAAGCTTAGAATGATATATTAAGAATCAGTAAGAGTTCTAAAGTTTGGTGGCAAAAATAAGTAAATGATGGAAGAAGCAAATCACTAACAACCTTGGAGTCTCAAGTTCGAGATAAAGATACATGAAACTAATATCAACTGACAATTGCATTCATCCACCTGGAAATTATTTTACGTTATTGAGCTTTTCATTAATAAGTTTAATTCAATTTTTATTTATTGAGTAGGAACGTTGCACACATTCGGACGAAGTCCAAGCTACGTTTCGCTCTCCACTCGACCTGTTGGGACATCAAGCTAATGTGTTGCATTGCTGAACTAACCTATGGTTAGTGTATCACGTGACAAACAAATATGTGACGTCATAGCTCGTAACAGCCAATAAGCGATCACGCAGAAAAGTATGTTGTTTACGATAAAAGAAAAAAACACCTGTTTTCTTATCACTAACGACGTAATATTTTACCTACAAAGAAATAACAATTAATCGTAAAAGACACTGTTGTTTATCACAACGCTGTTGTACATCTGTTGTTCATCACAAACGACAATGTGCATTAACGCAAATTCAAACAACAAGATGGTTTACAGTTAACGAATTTTGCTTAATGGCAAACAACAATTTTTCTGTGTGATCTGCGTGTCCCACACCCCACTGACAGGCAGTTGTTTCACTAGAATTTAGATATGGAAGGGGGTTGGGTTAAGCCCCAAGACTGGGTGTACAAGTTTATATTATTTTCGGTATGCATAGCCTATATCTTTGAATAAGACACTCAAAATATTAATGGGGTTAGGAATATCTAAAATAACCGCAGGAGTCTTTAGCCCTCGAAAATGGGACGCCCATACTAATACTGGAAATTTGCAGCAAACTCCGGCCTCGAGATGGCATTACTTATGTTGATACTTTTCAAGGTGGCGTAATGTAGGTTTATGTCTAAAATTATTGTTTGCGTTATTGGTAGAACTTTATACAGGTGACGGACGAACATTTAGCAGTTTAATGGCAACCAACTTCTTAGAAAATCAAATTGGCTTATACACATTTCCTGAGCGTTAGAGGAACGCTGTTCTAAAGAATAGCTCAATTTCATAAGTTTCCTTTTCTATCTAACTATTGCAAAGGCGCTGATCAACATACTCATACTTGCATCTAAACAGCAACCAACCATAATTTCGAGGCTCAATGTTATTTATTTGCTCAGAACACCGAATGCCTTATGTAAATTTTTTCGGATAGGTAGAGATGAACGGAATTTGACGCTTTTGTGTTTTCCCAAGTCCTTCTCGTTACAGAGTTTCTGCCCGCTAGTGGTCGCAGCTCCCACATTCCCTTGTTGGCATTTATTTAATATGGATAATTCAGCTGCGCTGTACGTTCGATCTAAGGCTAGTGAAACGAAAATTCTTTTTAAAGTTTTTTATAGTCATTCAGTGCACATAAACAGAAAAATTTAACCAATATAGCACAGAAAATGAATATCTTATAAACGAATACAGCAGCCATAACGAATTAGGGTTCAAATTAACGGCCACGACACACGCTAGTCAAAAGAACTAGTTTCGTCATCTCTGCGTCCGAATGTGCTGCTGTACCCATTTAAATAGCACACACTTGCTAAGAATTTTGAGTTATAAATCCTTCCTAATATAATGAGATGCCAGGAAGTTAACTAGCGGAACTTACAGAGCAAACTGCACGGCAATGTCAAAACAAGGTTTAGGAGAGTTCAACATAACTTTCCGACGATTGGCAGAGGAACTTCGTTCATTTGACTAGCGTGTGTCATGACCTTAATACAGAGTTTCTTCTAGCGAAGGTACACCTCTACCGATCTATTGCCTCAAGACAGGTTCACACTGGAGTCGTTTGTCCACTGTGCGAATTACTAAATGTTAGAGCACTTGACTGCTTCCTTGCGAACATTAATGTTTATTGATCGAAAGATTTGTTAAAATATTAGCCGTCGCTTCAGTTGGCCTCGAACTTCCAGTTATTTCTTTAAATATACAGCGAATTACGCCTTCAGATTACGGGCTATGGCAACGCCAAACGTCTGTAGTGTGAAGCCGGCCTTAAGAACGCTGCACACGGTCGCCAAAAATTGCTGCTGCGGGGAGTACCGACCTTTGCTAGAAACGGAAAGGGCTGGGCCGAGGTCGGCGCGTTAAAAGCTTCCGTCGAAGGCGCCATAGTCGCCATAGACGACCTGTAGTCGACTGCAGCCGTGGACTGGTCTAGAGCGAGGATGCTTACAATATGTTTACAGCACGAACTAGTGTGTGTGTGGGTTTCATAGTAGGGGATGCGGTCAAGTTGACTTCGGCATTACCCGCGCAGTTACCAAACCGACCCCGCTGCCGTGACCGAAACTCCGGCCTCAACGTACATGGTGGAGCTTCGAGGCAAAGTGTACGTGTTCCAGAATTCAAACCCACACAGAATTGAACGAGATATATTCGAATTTTCACCGATGGTAGTTGCTGTTGAGTTATGCAACAGTGGCTGCAGAGATTGTCAATAACTTCGATAGTGAAAGAATGCGCAGGCTGTAGTTGAGTTAAGCAACATTTTGTAATTCCTCAGAAAGCGTTGGAACATTGAAGGGCAACATATTCGGGACAGCAGACGTTACATCTAAGGAACGTCTTATTGCAGTGGACGGAGTATCTGCATAAATGTAGTTTTTAGGGTACCTGGGTAACTGTCCTTTTGAACACAAGGCTGCCTTGGCATGGGGTTTACCCAGGATCATGAACTCATTTTAAAATCCCATCGGCAGCCCTGGCAGCGGCTCGTTAGCGAGGTGACCGCTGGCAAGCAAAGAGGTGGAGGCGTGTCGCTGCTTTAGTTACTTTCCTCGACAACACAGGAAGAGCTCGTGAGGGCAGGCACCAGTTTACTATATTATTCTGCATGCTGCAGCCAGTCCGCTGAGGTGGATCGCGGGATGCGAGTTCTATGCGTACGACCCTTCAAATTTTGAGTAAGATTGGGGGAATGCACAATATCCGCCATAATGAAGAATAGTGACAGAACAACGCAGTTACATGATTTCGTTTTGTAAGCTTTCGATTTTATCCAAAATCATCATCAGGAAACGAAATTAGAAATTAACGAAAGTGGAGAACCTAAAACTATACAAGTGGTATCCTAGATACAGTAAATTAATAAAGTCCTAATAAAAAACAAATGTCAATGAGCAATAAATAAATCAGTAGAGCTTGCTGGATCATTCAGGTAGGTTTAAGTTTGTGATCATACAGATCAAAATCAGAGCATTTATCTAAAATTTGAAGTCCTCATTGCCAATGGGATGATTAGTGCCAACTGAATGATTCCTGATGCTATTGTAATTTGGACTTTGATATGGTAATAATGTTTGAAACGAAACAACCGAAGGGGACAATATGTCGGCCTCATGATGATTTTGAATAAAATCGAAAGCTTGCAAACATAAAAATATTTTCTTCATTCTAGGCCTCGTCCTGACTTTCAACGCAGTTATATTTTTCAGAGAATATGGAAGCAATAACTTATTCTTGTTCCATTACTGAGGATGTCCACGGAAGATAGAGAGAATACGGCAGCTAGTTCCGGTCCACATTAGTACATAATCGGACGAGCCATAGGGAGGCTAGACAGCGGATTTTAAGTTGTCTCAGCAACTTGTTTATTAAAATAAGTTAAATTGAGTGATGATTGACTAAAGCAAAAAGCTAAAGTCAACTTAACCTCACGCCTAGCTATTAAACCCACACGTACTGGTTCGTGTTGCAGATATAGGCCTACCGGCTCTAGAGGAGCATAAGGATGCAGTCGACCACAGGTCATCAAGAGCTACGGTACCAGCAAAGGAAGGCATTACGCAACTGACCTACGCTCTCCGAGCATCCATATTTCTCGCTAGGGTCAGTACCCCGGCAGCAGCACGTGGATCGGTCGCTGAATCAGTGCGCTAAGCATCACAAAAAATCTGTCTGCTTGGCAGGCGGGTTCTTGGGCTGGATTTTTGACAATTTTTTAATTTTCGGTAGCGTTGAGTTGCTTGGAGGACGTCTGCACTCACGGAATAAATCTCTAGTTCATCCCTAACAAAATATGACTATTATTCAATATGAGCATTACGTTCTGTGTTCATAAATATATAGCTAGTAGAAAGTACATCTTATCTAATCTTCTCTATAGAGAAGCGATTTGGTAGTGCCAAGTTTTAATGTATGGAACTGCACGAGCCTGACAATATATATTTTTGCATCTATACATGAAACTTAAATCTCAGAAAACCGTCTAATTAATTACCTGCAGAGTGGGTTATGCACAAGGTTTTGGGGTAGTTGATTTATGCCTAATGATGATTTTACTTACAAAAAAAAAAAAATTATGTCCGAGGAAGTAATGGGAACACTAATTTGAAAGCGTTGGAATGAAAAATTGAAGATCGATTTATTCATGCATTGCCACATACTGGACTGCTAAACGTATGGTCTCTCAGTAAAGTGCAATCATCAAAGTATAATCTATAGCCTACTACAATACTATAAAATCCACACAGGCAAAGTTGCTACAACGGCTGTTTCTATAACGGCGGTCTCACATAACGGACAAAAATCAGATCCTCGAAAACTATAGCGGCTATATTACTTCTATAAAGGCTATATCCGTTTAATTAAGAGACCTTGCATATACATCATCTGCTTGGCCATCGCTTAGATATGTGTTGTTCCTATTTGACTACATTACGACTGGTAGTAATCAGTTATTTAATAACTTTTCAGGAAAAATACATTTAAATTAGCATGTCTCCTTTAAGCATTTTCCTTGATCAATGCAACTTTTAATGGGGACTATAGTATTTGGAGTAGATGCCAAGGTCTTCAAATGATCAGAATTTTCACCATAACTGCGTACACAGCAACTGGCAACATATCATGGGCCTGGAGCCACTGCAGACTGGCGTTCCCTGCCGTTATAAGAGCTTTGCCTATCTTTAGTTGTATCACACTGGTGCTTTTTCACTAATTAACTGCAGTAATCAAAACCTTTCACAAGTCATATCAAGCCCGCTGCAGACGATAGTGTTTTTTCCTGTGTTTCACATCACCGCGTTCGAATGTCTTTGCAAGCACGACTGCTTGTCTACCAAAAGTTTCGATAAATTTTTGCCGTCATATTCTCCGGCTTAATTAGCCCGTGTCACTAGTGCAGTGTCTCGTTTCTCTTCAAATTTTTTTTAGCAAATGACATATCGAAAAGCAGAGTTCTTTTTCTTGTTTACACAGACACAGCAACGCGTTCGAACGCGGCGAAGTGAAAAACAGGGCAAAACATTTCGTCTGCAGCGGGCTTAATAGACGTCACTATACTTGACTGAGCACTGCGCCACGATCTCCTAGAGTTCAAGCGTGGCTCTGCACATCACGAAGATGGTCCGATAGATACAATCTCCTGATAAATTATTAGACGCAGACCGATAAGTTTAGTGCCCGCTCTGCAGATTTTGAACTTATCTAGACAGTAAACTCAAATTATCTTAATTTATAACTTTAAGTAACTGAAATAAAGGTTTGCATCCAGATATGCCCGAAATATGCAGACTAGGTTATAAAAATCATAGACTGCGTAGGGGGCTGTATAGTTCAGACCATCTTCGTGATGTGTAGGCCCAGGCCTGTACACAAGACGCCTTGACTTAGCACAAGTGGGGCATACGGCTAGTCTTCAAGCTTCAATCAAATCTTTTCTCATCCAAATAGCAGCCTAGAGCAACAAATATCTGTTCATAGTAATACAAAATATGCGTCTATTGGAAATAGGCGTGAAAAGATATGCACTAGCTAATGAAAAGCGCATAATTAATTATAGTCAATTTCAAGTCATTTGGGGTCCCAAAATTTGATGATTGTTGTCCACGTCTTATTTCTAGCTTGGAATTTGTGTTTCTTGCAGATAAACTCATTTCTTGCATCAGTACGAATAGTTTACTTTTGTTCGAAGTCCCTATGGTTGTAATAACGATATATATTAAAAAAAATATTTATCCTCTTGGAATTTTTAGTGAACAGTCAAGTATAGTGTAGTCTATGGTCATTAAGCCAACCAAGCTGGTGTCTTATTTTAGGCTTGCAATAAGTAAATCCAACCACACTAGTGCATTTTCAAAATGTGCAGCAGTCAAATTTTAAAATAAATCCTACTAAAATACATAATTTTTAATTTGCCTTCAAGAAAATTTCGACTAAGTTCAACCACTAGTGTCTTTTACAAAACCAGTAAAATCTACAAGAAATCCTATAAGACCTATATCGTTTTGAATCTGCAGTTATTAGTATTATCAACAAATCTTACCAGTAGTGTCTTTTTTTAATGCGTAACCAATAAATGTACAGCAAAATGTACCAAACACATATTTTTAAATCTATAATAATTAAATCTTGTATAAGTCGCACCACCATCGCCTTTTTCAAAGCGCATCCATCACAATTTATAACAAATCGTATCAAACTGATATTTTTCTCATCTACAATCTTCAAATTGGGTTATCAGTAATGTCGTTTTCTATGCCCAACCATTAAAGTAAATAAAAAATCTTACCACAATGCCATAGTTTTCTACTTATTAGTCATGAAAAATTTGCAATAATTTATAAATCATACAACACTAGCGCTTTCCACCAATTATGACTGCTAAAAATCACAGTGAAATACGCGACACTGGCGCTGCTTCTTGCTGTGCAGGCATTAAAATCTATTCTATAGATCACATCACACTCGTGTTATAATTTTCTGAACAGAAACAATCAGAGCTGGGATTCGGCAGATTTCATCACTTGTGCCTATCTGGCAATGCCAGTGTCAAGAGAGTTGAGTTTCTGCGTCAGAAGGTGAGTACCATACTCCAAATAAGCAGAAGTGAAGAAATCTGCCGAATCCCAGCTCTGGCAACAATGAAAATCTGGAAAACAATCAACCCAATTGGTGTGTATACTGAAACTACAACTTTAAACAATAAAGCCAAGCATACCACACTGGTGCTAGGAGGTGCCATCCAAAAGTTCCCAGAATACATTTATGAATAAAACTACACAACATCTGTATGTTATCATCACCGTCCCCCTCAAAGTAGTCCTCGGGAGAGTATGCAGCGCCCCAATGGTTTTTCATCCACTGGGAGCTCCCTGGGGTTTCTTTGAACTGAAATAATTCAGTATCACTAGTGATTCCGCTCAAATTTCATCAACTGTGTCAAGTTTTCGGCCCTTTTCATCGATTTTTTATTTTGAGGAATAATGGAAGGTCCCACGGTGCAAGGTCTTGTGAAGAAAGAGGATGAGAAAAACCTGCAATTTTATTTTCCCTCGACTCTCCTGAATGATGACGGCAATGTATGGTAATCCGTGGCGTGATTTGTTAGGACAATATCCTCTAATGCATATAACAGCTCCATGGTATTTAACATATCCTTGATAATTGAGTCAAACTACGATCTAACAAGACCGTATTCCAAAGAGCAATAGCATATCCAGGCTCATTCACGGCTGTCCCAACCTGGCAATCATCATCATCATCGGAAGGACTGCCATTTTTGAATATTTTAAACTATTCGTCAGCTTGACTATGAAATAAGATCATCGGCCCCAAATGCTTACAGAAGATTCGATGAATTTCTGTAGCTATACTTTCCGGAGAGTGAAACAGAAGGTAATCGCTGCTCTCAGAAATACGTTGATGTCAATATCGCGGGTAACGCAACCTACGACGGAGCAAAAATGCACTATAAAACAAAGCGCGACAGCCCAGTAAAGAGCTGCTTGATCCTCTAAGGAAGGCCCCGTTCGCACATGTACCACACCACACCACGCAACGCCGCACAACACGTGTTGAATGGTCTTTCGCACATGTACCACTCCACGTAACACGCTGGTGCTTTCACTTTAAATTCAGCTTTATATCTGTACTTATTCTGTTCAAACGCTCACACAAGAATCCAATGTCATTTGAATCAACGTAGGATTGTCATATTACTTACAAACAGCACTGTTTATTAAGCGGGATCTTTTCGGTTTGACTGTCAGCAAAATTATGAAATCAGAATACACGTTTCTAATGCAGTATTTTATGCTCTTTCCGTATATATATATATTTGTTTTTTTTCGAGAAATGGAAAATGAAAATGCTATGAGCATTTAAGGATCGATATTTCCTATGTATTTGCTAAGAAACGCTATTTTCGTTTTCTTCCTCATGTTTCTTAGTTAATATTAAATGAAACAACATGGCTAGCGAAGAATATGCTAACCTAAGCTCACCTAACCTAGTCTATCCTAACCCAGCCTAACCTAACCTAACCTAGCTTAACCTAACCTGACCTAACCAAGCCTAATCTGACCTGGCCTAACCAAGCCGAACCTAGCCTAACCTATCTTAGCCTAACCTAGCCGAGCCTAGTCTTACCTATCCTAACCTAATCTAACCTAACCTAACGTTTCTATTTCAGATATGTGCCCATGAAATATTAAGCAATCCCATATACATATTTCCGAATAAATAGTGATAACTTTTTATCTTTAATTTCTCGAAAGGAGCAATAACTAGTTAGGAAAAAGTATAAAAACATTAGAAAAGTGTATTAAGGTTTTACAATTTTGCGGGCAGTCAAAGAGAAAAGACCCATCATACGTCCGGTAGAGTTGAATATAAATGTAGTGCTGCACATCTTTATTTCGAAATTAAACCAGCCAGGTCCAGTCAGGAGCTGCCATTTAGCTCTCAGAATACGTCGTTAACGAGATTCAATAGTAACAATATAAATTACTGATCAGTTACAAGAAAATATAAGACTGAGCCAGATCTCTGTCTTGTTGCACCGTGTTGAGCCTTGTTGCAGCGTGTGTCGTGTCAACAGGTGTTCGTTTGCACAACTCGCCACAACGTAGCACACCACACCCTGTACACGCTTGCCGAGGGCAGCGTGCGCCATCCTTATCGTGTCGCGCTCCGTGCCTATGTTTGCGAGCACAACGCAAGTGTGGTGTGGGACATGTGCGAACGGGGCCTAACAGAGGATGCATGGGATAATGGGGTATCATCGTGTAAGACTCCATAAGCTACACAGGTATTCCGGGAACTTTAAGATATCACCTCCTATTTCTTAATATATTATCCTAAAAATCTGTTAACGATCTTACAACACAGGTGCCTTACCTATTCTTTAACCATCCACTACATCTCTGAAAATCCCTATAAGTTGAGCTGCAAGCAGTTGCACTCTGCAATGTCCCAAGATACAATCCTTCATTTCAGGACAAGAAGTCATAATGTTTTTTTTTATGCAGTTTCCACGACGATCTAACAAACGTTGAGTCTTGAAAGGAGCATCGAGCTTACACAGAGAAATGATTGCCGAATAAATAGTTTTGGATTTAAATCAGAGAGCATGATAAAATTTTCTATGAACGAACTGAAGTCGTCGCTGGGACCGTGAGAATTTTCTAGAAACAAACAGGAATCCTATCTGGGACTGCGCAATTTTATAAGAAGGAACTACAGTCCTCGCTGAAATTTTGGGAAAGAGAATTTTCTAGAAACGAACAGGAGTGCTGGCAGGAACTGAATTCCAACGCAACACATCGTGCAGTAACCCTGTTCCCGGATGAGAGGTACGTACGTACACAGTACCGTCCCCAGTACAACCTCGCTGTCGTTCCGTTACAGAGTGTTTTCACAACCACTGAATTTTATAGACAAGTATTGGTAAGTATCTATGATGAGAGAGCAGACTATAGGCAACCAGAAAAATTACACGGATTATGCACCATTGTATGCTAAAAAAGAATAAAGCCAGAAATACTGCAAGTATGTTGCATGCATTGGGGCCACATTAACGAAACAATAACAAGATGGAGTAACTTCTAGGTTACTGTAACTGTAAGCCACAGTAGTTCGTACACTAGAATAGCTTCTAACCTAAAGTTACTGCCAGCATAGAGACACTGACAGTCTAAAGGAATTCACAAACTACATATTTGGTGCCAACCTACATGAACTCCCTACATGTAATAGTTAACTGCCAAGCTAGAGTAACTGCCAGCTTACGAGGGTAGTTCAAAAAGTAATGTCTCCTATTTTTATATTCCACCCGAAGAGATCCGAGGAGGTTACAAATTACATTGTTATGATGACTAAACTGATGCACTCAAAACCGGAATATTTCAAGCTCTGTGTTGCAGGTATTGATAATGTGACATCCTGAAGCCCAATGCAGACGAGTAGTAAAAATCGCCGAGAGCTGCATTTCGCCAACATATGCTGTACTAGACTCGATGAAAAAATTTGTCCTAAGGGTGCATTGAGCAAGATGGAATCAGGTATATCTTTTTCATAGCTTTCGAACAATTAAAAGCAACTTGACGTTCAATGTGCCCTGTAATCTATTCACTACTACGAACGTAACGCCACCGTTTTTCTAGAATATTTGCTTTAAATGGTGACAATTTCAACTGCAATGTATAAAATGAACTTGTCTTCAGGTTACAAAGATATTAGCCAGCAAAAGACGTACATCTCCACGCTTTATTATTATTATTATTAAAACTTCACGCTTGAGCTTTCACGGACAGGTAATACAACCCAAAAGAAGTATCTTGCAACACCGGGAAGCCCAAAACGCTGCTATAGGAAATCTAGCAAAAAACCATTAACAGCTGAATTAAACGCCTGCAGGCCAATACGACCAAAGGCCGATGCCGGCAACAAATTCCAAACCTTAGCCGACCAGGGCACGAAGCACCGTCAGAACTGATTAGTTCGACATTTGATAGCCTCCAAAGTGAAACAGTACGCTCCGCACGCAGCACGAGTCGCTCTCCCAAAAACCTTGAGG
>LQNS02277243.1:11531068-11547996 GCA_001587735.2 Parhyale hawaiensis | reverse complement strand
CTAACCTAACCCAACCTAACCCAATGTAACCTCTCTAACTTTACCTAACCTTACCTAACGTTATGTAACGTTACCTAATGTTACCTAACGTTACCTAACATTACCTAACATTACCTAACCCAACATAACCAGCGATAGAGCGGGCAGCGCGGCGCACCAACGTGAACGCCGCTCACGCGCACACGGTCTGCGCAGGAAAAATGTCCAGGGTTCAGACTCCTGCTGCCCGGCAGCCTAATGAGCTCCACACCTGTGCAGACACGCGCCTTTGTTCCTCACGCACACCAAGTCGAGTTACTGAGCGCGTTAGCGTGAGTGAAGGAATTAGCTAACGACAGGCAATGTTGACTCTCTGCCGGACCAGAACACTCGACCTTGAGACAACGGCCCAGCAACAGCTGGACTCACAATGTGCACAAAGAAATAAGTTCGTAACTACACTCAGTGTTGACGCGGCCGATACAGAATTAGCGAGCAGGTGATGCATAATGGCGGCGTGCTGCGCACCAATGACCAGTCCAGGACTGTCTGCGCAGCCTTGGGCGCTAACGATGTTACTGCCAATATGAACTTCAAATGATAATGATACCTAATGAGGACGGGGCGACGATTGCAATGTAAACTGATAGGCAATAATACTATGTGCGCAACCTGCAACCTTGTGTTGCTAACACTGCAATGAAAGCTAATGGAGCCTAATCATAGTGTGGAAAATTTTCCTTTCAATATTTTTTATTAGAGACTGCACAGCCTTGATTTGCTAATGATATTGTGTCAATATAGACTTCAAATTTGAATGAAGCCTAATAACAATGTGCAAATAATTGCAGTACGATAATTGTCAGTTTCGACTGCCTGTCGCTAACGACGTACTGTCTTCACTTAACCATTGAAGAATTCAAAAGCTGATGAATCGCAATAACAGCGTGGAAGTAACCGCCATGTTTCTGCTAGTTGGGAGTAGCCGCCAAGACAACAAAAGATTTAGTCAAGGCCCGGTCAACCGATATTATTTTCAAAGTGTTATTTTTCATTTAAATGCCTGCTGGGCCACTTACACTGAAGAAAACTCACGGCTTCTGAGTCCCAATCCATGGCAGCATCTCTGCTAGTGAAACTGGCTGAAGGGGTCAACTCGGAGTTTTCGGTCAAAATTATCAATTTCTTTGCTGAAAAAGGATCACCAGGTTGTGGGCTATAGTGTCCCAAATTTGCATAGGGCTATGGGAATTATAATCACCAAAAAAGAGCTCGAAGGGGGTGGAAAATATGTTTTTATTATTATTTGTCGAATGGGTTTTTCCTAGTTGTCGAAAGAGCGATGTTTGCCAGTGGGCTTTCAAGACAATAGCCCAAATAGAGCGGGGGTCAAAATTATGGTCTTATTTTTTGTACAACTTTATTTTGTTCACTTAAAAAAAAGAGGTGTCAATGAGTTCTGTTGCTAGAAAAAACGACGACAATTTTGGAATCCTCGAAAGATTCATGACAAACCAATCGAAAGATAATTCCAATTTTTACCCTCATTTTCATTTTGTTACAGTTCAGAACCGAAAATTATCTATTTTTCTTAAACAAATTCCGTTCGAGATTAAAACTTGCGTGTCCAAAATGGAAAGTTAAATTCAGCGCTGTTACTTTGTT
Organism: Parhyale hawaiensis; assembly: GCA_001587735.2. Taxonomy (NCBI): domain Eukaryota; kingdom Metazoa; phylum Arthropoda; class Malacostraca; order Amphipoda; family Hyalidae; genus Parhyale; species Parhyale hawaiensis. The sequence continues at coordinate 11,546,352 of LQNS02277243.1, read as the reverse complement.
AATAAGGATTCCAAAACTGTACAGCTATTTAGGTGCGGACCTGCATATAAAATAGGGGTTTGAGCTATGCGGCGAACCTGATTTTTGGTAGGTTTCTTTGAAATAAAAATATTTCTATTCTCTCAAAAAATAGGACCTAAATCGAAAATATTAAATGAGAAAAATGTTTGTCGTTTCATACGCATATATACTGGGCAAATGTCACACAATTCGGCCCACAAATTAGAAGTTTTCTGATATCGATGTTGATCCCCTTTGTGAGTACTCAAATAATAAACCATACATATGCGTAATTTGGTTACTTGCAAGTAAAAAAATATGAAAACTATGCATTTGTATAATTTCCTGATGATGACACAGCATTCAAACTTCATCCATAGTGGAAAAAAGTGCATTAAATGACTATTCACCGCAATGTTTAATGTTTTTTTGCCTATCCTGTAAGCTGTGATTTTACACTTAAAAATACATTAAAGTCCTTGAGTTTTCATGTAAGAAAAACCAAAGACAGTTTGGAAATCCTTGAACATTTTTAACAAAACAGTTGCTCTATTTTTCAAGCTTTTGGTCTATTTTTTATCACAAGTTCAAAGCCAAAAAAATTTTTTAATTTGATTATCTTAATTAGTGATCGAAAGTCACGTATCAAAAGAAAACAAAGGGGAAATGGAAATCCGGAGCTGCTGAGCAGAGGCCTTTTTAAACTGAATTTACATAGCAGCCAAATTTCTACTCTTGAGGTTCAACCATCGGTTGGTATCCACGATAAGGCGAGCCCTGGGCATTTCCTGAGAATTCTTTTGACTGGTCTATATTCTCTTAGTGCTGCTCAACGTTCGCCCAGTTCCAAGCTGATATTCGCGCCTTATATTGCAGGGGGGATATTTTGCTCAAGCAAAACTCTTGGCTGTACAGCTTGCGTTTCACTAATGGAAGATCAGGCCTGCAGGGATGAGGCCTACTTTACAGGAAAACCTATGCTAGACCTGAACAACAAAAAGCTTAATCACTAAATTTACTGCCGTCATTTTTGGCAACTGGGCCCTCTCGTAACTATATATGGCTCTCTACGACACACGCTCCCAATAGTTAACTGCAAATCTAGATTATTTTCAGTATACTGTACATGTGTTCTCCAGTAAAAATAAATACCCAAACTATTAATTAAGTTGGCTAAAGAATATTTAGGGGGACTACAGGAGCCCTAAGTCCTCTAAAACAGAGCTCGTGACGCTTGTACCGACACTGTTAACTGTACTAGCAAAGGCCCGTTGTTAATAATTCATACAGTTGGTTAATATTGGTGAATTTGAAAGCTTTCGTATCTCAAGAACAATTAAACGCGATATTTGTAAGAGCATAATTCATGCGTAACTGATTGGAATCTAATAGATAACGGCATGCAACTCCTCAGAAAGTTAAAACCCAATCGGAAGTTTTATAGGAATTTATAGGCTGTCTATGTGTAAATAGTGAAAAGCATGTGATAATATCGGCAAAATGCCTATGAATTTCGATTGGGAATTGGCATACATATCTTTAGTGTGAGACGGTCCTAAGACTGAAAAATATCTTAATGTCTGTAATTTCTTCTCTGAACGTTTTGTAAGAACAAAGACGTACATAGAGCTGTACCCCAGCTTACTATCCCCCCCCCCCCCTGCCGTTTGCCACAGTTTCAAAGGCTTAGTGTTAGCGTTTGTCAAAAAGATTGAGAGCCTCAGGTAAGATTTTGTCGGTTACAGTTCATTCTAATTTAAAACCCTGGTGCTCTCGCAGATTTTCCTAAATCTTTTCCTGTGATTAACTTAGCTGTAGTGAATGTTCTTTTAAAGGTAAGTTAAATACAAGTTGTTGTTTATTTTCTATTATTCTCACTCTGTGCATAAACATAGAAAATTTTGACCCAAGTAGTAAAATAAATGAATATCCTGTAAACATGATACAATAGCCATGGCGATTCATAGTTGAAATTAATAAATTGTTTGTTCTAGGGAAGGCACACCTCTACGGATATATTGCCTTAAGGCTGGTACGCACTGGAATCGTTAGTTTCCCCGTGCAATATACAAAATATGTCAGAACGCTCTATTGCTTCCTTGCGAACATTACAGTATATTGACTAAACGATTTGCTCAAATTTTAGTTGCAACCTCAGTTTGCCTCTAAGTTTTGCTGATCTCTGGAAATTTGCAGTGAACGACACTCGCAGTCGCTCGGACGCCGTCAAACGCATGTAGTGTGAATGCTCTTTTAATCTTCATCTATCAGCCGCAACGCCTACATGGGCCCGGAGTTTGAGTGAGCTGTCAAGCATAGGGTAGTCTATGGAGTGGCACTTGTGCCATCACGTTAGGGGCCCCATTGGCCAAACTGCATTGAGCAAATCTAACCACACTGGTGCATTTTCAAAAACTGCAAGAGTCAAAACCTATTAACAAACCTATGTTCTTTTCTAATCTGTAATCAATAAAATCTTTACATTAGCGTCATTTTCAACGAGCGAGCAAGATAATCTACAATAAATCATGCCATTCTTTTCCTTTCTTAATTGCACTCATTAAAATCTTGAGTCTCATCACCAACGTCTTTTGCAGGACAAAACAAATGAAGTCAACAGCATATCCTGCCTAACATTTATCGTCTCGTATCCACAGTCATCTGTGTCTTTAATAACTCTTACTTATGATTAGTGTCTTTTTTAAAAGCGTAATCATAGAATGTACAACAAACTACACTAAATTTACATATTTAGTAATCGACAATTATCAAAATTTTTAATAATTCCCACCACTATCAATTTTTCAAAGCGCAACCATCGAAATTCGTCATAAATCTAATCATTCTGATATCTTCACTCACGAGTAAAATTATCAAAGTCTGCAATTAACCAAAGATATCTTTTGCAATGCGCAACTTTAAAATCTCTAATAAAATCATACCACACTGGTATAGTTTTCTAGCTTTTAGACATCAAAAACCTTGAAGAAATTAACCTACACTGGCGCTTTTCTCCAATTTTGACGACTAGAAACAACTAATTCTATTTCTTCATGTGCGACCATCAAAAACTATCATAAATTATACCTCAATGTGCAACATTCTACCACACCGGTGTGTATGTTGTGCGCGATCGATCGCGCTGTGCAAACGATCGATCGATGGTTCAAACGCCTAACCTAACCTTACCTTACCTTACCTTACCTTACCTTACCTTACCTTACCTTACCTAACCTAACCCAACCCAACCTTACCTAACCCAACCTTACCTCACCCAACCTAACCTAACCTAATCTAACCTAACCCCATCTCACCATTGACTAAAATTGACGGTGCCCGAAATTTCAAAATAAAAAAAACAGGCCTTGCCTCCCCTAACCTACCCGATATACTCAGAAATAGGGGGAAAGTTGAAGAAAAACATTGATTAGGTTAGGTTAGGCGTTTGAACGATCGATCGATCGTTTGCGCAGCGTGATCGATCGATCGCGCAAGCCCGATAGATCGATCGCGCACAACATGTATACTCAAACTACGAGTAAAAAGTATAAGGCAAAACGTATCACACTAGTGCTACGAGGTGCTATGTACTATGTACTAATTAAAATTACACAATAATTGGATTTTCTTCCTGCAGCCACCCTCAATATACCAGTGTACAACGCTCCCAGCATTTTTTCTTTCATGCGTTGGAAGGTCCATGAAAACTTTTAACTTTAACAATTTAGTACCACTTGTGATTCCACATGAATATCTTCAACTGTAACAGATCTTTAGCTCTTCTAGTTTATTTTCATTGTAGGAAATAACTAGACGGCCCGTGACCCGTTGGGTAGTCATTACGATCGTCTTCGCTTTCGCAAGAAAATCAGGTGTTATTTAGCTGGACATAGACCGCCCGCTATTCCGCCGTCCTCTCCTACCCGTCAAGGAGCGGCCCGTTCTGTTAACTTTCAACAGATTCTTTTCTTCTCTAACGAATATTCAACACCAAGGTTGTAAGCAAAGTCAAATTATGATACGGTATGTTGCGAATTTTAGTTGTATTGCCCATAGAACCGCTGAATTGATCATGCCCGTTCTTGAGGCCCAGCTCAGTTTAACTTCCGTATCACAGATACAATCGAATTAAAGAGCTAATCCATGGAAAGAATGCGGCTGTGCCCTAGTCAAAGAGGTTCTAATAAAGGCCCAACCCTATAGTCCCTCGAATTTCTTCCCGTCTAAAAGCGAAGAAGCTGTGTCAAACAAGACACAAATAAATAAATAAACAAGCAAGGTTCACAGACTTTTAGTACAATATAGATATAAAGCCCCAAAGTGGCAGGATGGGTAAATAAGGCAGATGAGAAAGATCCGTCATTTGTTTTTTGCCAGAAATTGCTCAACGATGAATGCAGTGTATGCAAATCGGTTTCCTCTTTACTTGGTAAGGATAGTATCTTCTTACACAACAGCCCAATGGTTGACTCAACTTGCGATCGTTCAGGATCGTATTCCAAAGAACAGTAGCATTTTCTGGCTCATTGACGGCAGTTCTATCGTCAGATGCACAGCCCTTTTTTAAAGCGTTTAAACTATCCGTATGTTTCACAGCGGAATAGAGCGCCTACCCCAATTGCATACATGAAGATTTGATGTATTACGATTGAGATTTCTCTGAGCTCAAAACAATAATTAAAGCAGATACGTTTTTCTAGAAATATGCTATAGTCAGTATCACGCATCACTCAACATACGACGGTGGGAAAATGCACAGTAAAACAAAACGTGAAAGCCTAGTACGAAGCTGCCTGGTGCAGCGACTCACTAAGGATGAATGGGGGTATTGTCTTGCAAGACTTTACGAGCTACATCTCCTATTTTACGAGGTGTAGCACCTCCTATTTTTAATTTATTGAAGTAATAACCAGTAATAGATCATACCACACAGGTACTTAACATATTCATTAACGATTCGCTACATCTGTAAAAATTCCAACAAATAACCACAGTAGCAGTAGCATTCTGCAGCTCACATTGAACATTGTCTGTAATTACAACTCCTAATTATAGGACATGAATAATAATGTTCATTTTTTCCCTCGTTTTCACGATACTGTTTGCCAATGGTGAGTGGGGAACAAACTGTCAATCAGAGATGAATGCAGAATCAACGGTTTTAGACTGAATTCTAACATCTTATTAGAGCTTCCTACGGATGAACTGGAATCCTTGTTGGGATTTGCAAGCTGCAATACAGCACAACATTACACGATAATACTGCTTCCGGGCGCCGAGCACAGATGCTCAGCATAACGCCGCCAATACTTCCTTGCTTTAGTTCGCTATAGCCTAGTACGCCGTTACATCTGATAAAGAAACCATAGCAAACTAAACACGAAGGAAAAGAACTAAAACGGGTACAAACAGAGCCATCACAGGTCAAGCGTATCAATGCACGCCAGCAAACAAAGAAATGCAACAACTGCTGCTAGCTTTACACTTGTCCTGGGAGCGGATGCACAAACGCCTTGTAAAGTTACGGTAACGTAAACTGTACAGTTCCTTGAAGAAGTACCGATACCTCTGATGAGATCTTGTCACTTTCTATACTGATCTTCACAAAGTTATGATCAAAGTGGTTTGAACCTTTAGCCGATGCATACATAATTAATAGACTGGACTTAAATGTTTAATGTGTAATCTAGGAGTAAAAATGTAAAGCTTCAGCATTTGCACGGCTGCATTCGGGCCGTCAGCTGTACAATTACAGTATTTGCAAGGCGTTTGAGCATTCGGCCCAGGCTTTCTTCTTGTTGAGCATTCGGCCCAGGCTTTCTTCTAAACAGAAAAGGAAACTGTTATCCGTGGGTTGCTCCTAGCCTAGAACAACTGCAAACATGGAGTATTTGCCAGCCCAGTGTAGCTGCCATCTCTGACTAACTCTCAACTAGAGTATTTGCCAACCTAGTGTAGCTGCTACATCTAACTGACTCCCAACTAGAGTATTTGCCAACCTAGTGTAGCTGCTACATCTAACTGACTCCCAACTAGAGTATTTGCCAACCTAGTGTAGCTGCTACATCTAACTAACTCCCAACTAGAGTATTTGCCAACCTAGTGTAGCTGCTACATCTAACTAACTCCCAACTAGAGTATTTGCCAACCTAGTGTAGCTGCTACATCTAACTAACTCCCAACTAGAGTATTTGCCAACTTACTGTAGCTGCTACTGTATATCTGACTATATCTTAATCGTTACCAACAAATATAAGCAGCGTTATACTCTGTACGAGAGAAAAATCGCAGTAACAGTGATTGGTAGAATTTTCTGTACTTGACGACAATTTACTGTGTTTTGTGGGCGGGTGCAGCTTCTTTCTTCTTGAGTCCTCTATATCCTACTAACATAATGGCAATAGCTCATAGAGGGCCGGGGCGTAAGTTCCGGTGTTTCTTTGGGAATGGGCCTGCTGGTCAGTCTACTGCCGCCTATCTAATCAAAGTAGCTAGCCTCTCAGAAGCGGGAGATTGAATGAACGAAGTCGAAAAAATACGGTGATATCTTTATGCGCTTAGTGGCTTAAATTCGCCATTTATTATAATTTTTCTGGCGAAATTAGTTGAAATACTCTTAGGCTGCTCAGCCTTAGCTTCGTCGATGTAACGTCATTGACGACGTCATTTTTAATGCTAATTTTTCGTGAGTCCTCCCGTTACCATCTTTGATTCCTGACAGAAACAGTCCATTTATATGCAGGTCCAAGGTTCCTTAATTGTTTGATCCAAAGAAGTTCATTCGGTAGTTGTGAATGACGCCAGGAAGCCTCCATTCAATGTGTGCATGTTGAACAGCTTCACCACCATTACCGAACCCTTACTGGTGAAGCCAGAGTCCGGCGGAAGCCACTGAGGAAACAGACAGGAATTACCAATCATTTCTCTCAGTTCGCTATACCACTAAAGAAACTTGAGGCGCGTTCCACTAGCAGGTCCAATTGTGACATGGAGCTTACCTGTCAAAAACTTTCAACAGGAGCGTTGGCTCTGCTAATTACCTCCGCCAAGGAGGTTATGTTTTCGTCGTATTTGTCTGTCTGCCAGTCTGTCTGTTTGTCTGTCTGTCTGTCACCTAGATAACTCAAAAAGTTCTGAACCTATTTGGACAAAATTACAGGGATTGTTAGGTATGTTACGAGGAACAGATGATTAACTTTTGGTGAAGATATGTCCATCCGTTTGTTTGTCGGCCTCATTTTTCTCAATGTCATAACTCAAAAAGTGATGGATGGATTTTTATGAAATTAACACCAGTTGTTAGGTATAAAGCAAAGAGTAAATGACCAAATTTTTTTAATGATCCGTTGGTTCGTTCGTCACTGTTTTTAATTTTATGCTTGTTAGCACAACAACTAAAAAATATTCAATGGATCTTTATGAAATTTATAGGGGTTGTTAGTAATGTTAAAAGACATATACGATCAAATTTTGATGCAGATCGGTTTGTTCGTTTGTATGTTTGACTCATGTTTGTCATAACGTTTGTTAGCAGCAAAACTCAAAAAGTTATGAACGGATCATCAAGAAAATTGCAAAAGCTGTTATTACTATCAAAAGGCACAAATGATTAGATTTTGAAGCTTATATAAAGAAAATTCTGGTTTAACAGCTAATTTGAATTTATGCTACCGTTACCTCGCTTGGCGGAGGTATGCGCTCTCAGAGTGCTCAAGTTACAAATGTGCAGTAGGTATTAGAAGAAACCCGAACTACTCTGAGCTAACAGAAAGCTCCATTAAGGAAGCACTGTTGCGTTTAGAGAAGTCTTGATTATTGCCGACATAGCATCAACGTCTGAAATTCGATTGAACAGGTTGAAAGCAACGCTCTTATTTCAAACTTCAGACAAGTCAAGCCTCAGAAGATTTTATTTGCCCACCCAATCAAAAGCACGCTGATGGAAATATAATTAAGGCACCTAACAGGGATAGGGTGAGCACAATAAACATAAACATACATATATATATATATATATATAAATGTATTAATTTATTAATACATAGAAAAATAAGCACACGACGGTGTTTATTATAATACAAGTGGCCCCTTGCGTGAAGAAAATCAAACAATAATCGGTATGTTTGCATCATATAGGCCGGAGTGGAATCTTCGCTTCTCTGACTTGCTTCTTCATTTTCTATTGATCTTTTGACGTTCCCTCATCCTTAGGTTTTTTTTTTTTTCATTCTCCTTCTCTCACCTGCTTCTTAGATATTGACAGGCATAAGTGAAATCTTGAGTTCAAACACTGCACTAAACTTGAATGCAACTAAAGTCAGCTCATATGCAATGTGAGCGAACCGTAGCCATGATACCGCCAAACTCAAATATCTGCTTCATTGAAGTGCTAAAATGTTGGCCATGAAACGAAAACCGCTTCAAGTCCACTGCACGTAACAAATTATCACTTTTTGAGTGCATTGATTCTTTGCCGAATACATACGCCGTGACCTGAGGTAAACAATCAGATTCCAAAAGCAGCAAATGTATTGTTTCTATTTCAAGAACTATTTCAACGTTCAAGCAAGAAGTGCATTGAGATAAGACGATAAGGATCCCACTTTCACCAAATTCTGTAACCTGGTCATCGATCTCCAAGGCAACGCAATGTGACTATGAAATCTGCAACCTTGCCTATTATTCGTCTATTTTCTTGAGATGCGGACACGAATTACACAAATACAGTAAATACACGACGCGTTTTACTATGCAAGGATTTGGTAAGTGAAAACCTGTAAAATTCCAAGGGAACAAAAGTGCTATTCTTCAGTGATATCTCAAACTCGTACCATCCTAATTTTCACCTTGACCACCTCATGGATTGGAGCACAACGTGGCAGATGAACTTTAACGTCGGCATATGTTCAGTAACGTACGAAGAGGCGGAGAACCCCAACACAATTAAAAAACGGGACAGATTTGACAGCTGTCATTTAACGACGAGGTTTGGCAGTAACTACTTTTCTTTTACCTTTACACCTTTATTGTTCTCCACATAGGTACAGACATTATAATACAACTAGTGGACCCGTGCGTAAAAAAAATCACGCAATAACCTATACATTTGCCTAATGCCTCTTGGCCGGTGCGGAATCTCCTCTTCTCTTATTTGCTTCTTAATTTTCTTCTTTTCTTCATTGATCTTTTGTCGTGCTGTCATCCTTAGGTCTTCTTTATAGACAGGCAGAGTAACATCTTGAGTAAAACACTCCAACAAACCTAAATAAAATAGCAGCTTATATGCAATGTGTTCGCTCCGTAGCAAAGATACCGTTGATACCGTCTTTCCACCTCAAATATCTGTTTCACTTGAGGTGCTCAAATTTTGACCTATGAAGAGAAAACTGCTTCGTCAGAGGAAAACAGTAAGCTAGAAGAAATNCCTGCTTAAGATACGTTTGCCATTTTCTGCAACCCGGCCTATTTTCTGCCTATCACTTTCAATGGAGCTTGAGAGGACAACCAGAGCCTCCAACCTGGGCTAAATTCCGCCTATCTATTTCGTTACGAGCGTGACACCGCACATATAAATAAATATATAGATATATTTATGAACACACGACGACTATTCTTAGTATTAGATTGGTTCAAAGCATTCACAATTAAAAAGAGAACGGCCTGCTAAAAGCGATTATATCGATCATGGGGCCACATCCCTTGAGACTATGTCCTCGGGACAAGTTTTTTCAGTCACTGCTACGATCAATTTAAAATCAATGCAATAAAAACCCTACTATTTCGGGCATACCATTTGTCCTCGTCCTACCTTATCTTCTCAAACGAAGTTGACTTTCTCCGAACATTCTTTAAAAATAACAGTTATCCACACCATCTCCTAGACAATTACTGCAAATTGTTCCTAGACAAGCTGTTCGATCCCGGCATTAGCAAACCTTCCGTCAGTAAATTAGACTTTTCCCACTCACTTCCGTACTACAGCAAAGCCTCTGTGAGCGCAGTAAACACATTGAAAACGTTCCTCTCTGAAGCCTACCCCCATATAAACTTCAGATTTCCATACAAAAACACATTTAACATAGGGTCCTACTTTAAATTAGAAGACAACCCCCCCCCCCCACAATACTCCTCTCAAGTGCTATCTACCGTTTCAAATGCAGAGGATGCAATGCCTCGTACATCGGTAGCACTGGACAACATTTCAAAGCCCGCATTGACCAACATTTAGGAGAATCTAGCCGAACCGGTTTACCACTTACAAAACCTTCACATTCAGCCCTCCGCCTACATGCCGAGAAAAACAACCATCCCATCAGCAAGAATGACTTCTCAATCATTGACTCTGCTAATCCAATCGAACTCACAGCACTAGAATCCCTCTACATCAACAAAACTAGACCCAGCCTCAACATTGTGACCTCGGTTGTACCGCTTCACACAACCCTCGACTAACTCTACAGCTGCCGACTGTACAGGAGCAGACATCCGGCTCCTTCACGCAGCTCTGTTCATTCCCTTTTTAGACCTGGCCCCGATCACATCTATGCTCCCGTATTTAGGGAATAAAGGAGCAATTTTTATTTATTGGTTGTAGATTTTCATTTTTCTTTATTCTGATGAAGGGATTTTAAATTATCCCGAAACGGTAAGTTTTATACGTCGACATTAGATTTCTTATGGGATAATTTTATTAGTGTTAACTAATTACCAAGTCATACTACATCAACAATTAACAATTGTGTGATCCCATCAATAATGCATTATGTTAAAATGCATGACTGTCATCAAATCATTTTGGGAAAAATTCATATCAAACAACTATAAAAACAAGAGAGTATATCTTAGAACTATTACCCAGCTAATCCTCTGAAATAAGCACAAAAATTTTATGAGCAAAAATACAATTCGTGAATCGTACTACCAGGATACTCACAATCCTGGATAGAACAACTACAATATATCCCACGACATAAACCATCAGATTTATCAACAGTAATGAGTTGAATCTACCGACACCTATAAAAGAATTATTTTTAACTCAAAAGTACAATCGAATGTTACTACTGCACAAGTGATATAAATCCTTACGAATTACGATAGAAGGTCAGAGCCAATGACCTAAGGAATAACTACAAGCTATATTGGGAAATTTGTACTATTAATTAATATGCCTTTTAATGCACTATAATTTTTTACCAGAGAAATTGTTAAAAAACAGATTATACTTAACTAAATCCGGCCCCTACACTATTGTACATTGCGTTATCACAAGAAGAGCTGTTAAAAACTATCCACCTAATTCCAATACTTCATTAAAGCCAGGTCTTTGTACTTAGATTTGAATGCTCTATCGTAAATCGGCTTTACAAACTATTACAAACAAACGACATCACAATCAGGAACTTGACGTGAGTGTGCAAACGGCAAACGGAGTACTGGTATTCCGCCGACATTCAGAATTTGCTGTTCAATTCTAGTTGCTACATCTGCGCAGAAATAGCGATAACATGGGAAGAACCCAACGCAGAGCGACGAAATTAATACCTCAGGTGAGAAACAAGCCATAGAAATGTCACCTACCGGACGTGGGTCTGATCTCTTTTGAGAAAAGATGACTCAGTTGACAACTTAAAAAACCATTAAAGTATTTGAATGACTAGAATGACATACCAACAACGGAACCTTTTGGGAAAGACTGTATTGATTGTCTGTGGAACAACGGTCAAAAAACTCAAGCATAAAGCTTGAAGAAGAACTTCAAGCCAGCATTTCAGTCCGTATTTTGTAGTGAACATCTGGAGTAGGCTCCCCTCTGACGTTGTGAGCGAGGAGGGAGACAATGCGTTTAAAAATCATCTTGACTAACATTGTGAGAGACACTCTCCACCGCAAAGAACACCTCTTCTAGGAGTCATTAACTCTTAAATGCCAAAGGTTCGGAAGCCATCTAATCCCTGATAAATTTTTTGTTCTCTTCCTCCCAACTAGCTTGACGCCTCTAAGCTCCGCAGATCTGCAGCCATAAATCGCGCTCGCATGATCGTCTCTTCGGCTGAGTTTTCTTTTCCTCAGTTAAATGACATAACGGCAATAGCTCGTAGAGAGTCGGCGGCTCTCTAGGAATTGCCTTTTTGGTAATTTTCTTCCGCCTATCTAATCTAAAAAAGGAACCTGGAGAAATTCGAAAGAACAAAAGTAATATTCTTAAATGTTATTGCCCTCGGACTCGTATCATGCAAACGGAGTAAAAAAAATATTCCAAAGCAGGAAGTGAATCTTCTCCGTAAGACCCGCACGTAGTAGCAGCTCAAGCTTGAACTTGATTTTTTTCCCTAATGATCCCTTCCCAGGTAATATCAAGGTTACCTCAAGGATAACCTCTGGGGCCAGTGGGCCTATGTCTGCAGCACAAACCAGTGCATGTGGGTTTCACAGGAGAGGGTGCGGTCAGAGTTGATTTTACCTTTAACAGTGATGAAAGCGTCGTGTTCTTGCTAACTACATGAGTTACTAACGAAGGGATAAGCACAATTATGACATAGACTGACAAAAAACTTGTGAGGAAACTGCTCTTGATCATGAATTTGTTTCCAATTGATTGAGCAGGATACATTGCAACTGCCAACTTGAGGGAAAACAAAAAAGAAACATGCTAGGCCTAACTTCTGGTCAGTAACGCCCACCTTCCTTCGGTGACGCTGAAAAATTATTCTTTTTTAGCCGCTGACGACACCGCCGCAATTAAAACCTAATTTTTGTATCCAAAAAACTCGACATTATCATTGAAATCTGGAGTTATCTTGCTCAAACGATAAGTTGTTCTGCTGAAGGAAGAACCGAAATTGGAAAAATATATATCTTTGCTGCCAAAAACTTCTTGCGTTCTTTAACTGCCTCTGACCGTTGATATCTCACCATTTGATCCGTTGATTTAATCCGCCAAGGAGGTTATTGTTTTCGTCGTCTTTGTCTGTCTGTTATTCTGTCAGTCTGTCATCAAGATAACTCAAAAAGTTATGGACTGATTTTAAGGAAATTTACAGGGATTGTTAAGTATGTTAGAAAGAACACATGATTACCTTTTGGTGAAGATCTGTCCTGCCGTTTGTTTGTTTGTTTGTCTTCCTATTTACTGTTAGTGTTTTAAGTTAAAAAGTAATGGACGGATTTTCAAGAAATTTACAAGAGTAGTTGGATTTATTACAGAGAGTAAATGATCACATTTTTGTTATGATCTGTTAGTTCGTTCGTATGTTTGTCGCTGTGTTTGATTTTATATTTTATAGCGCAATAACTCGAAAAGTTAGGGATGGATCTCTATGAAAAATCCAAGAATTGTGAGTTATGTTGAAGCACATAATTGATTAAATTTTGGTGATGATCAGTTGGTCCGTTTGTGTGTTTGACTAATATTCGTTAGCGCTAAAACTCAAAAATTATGGATGGATCTTCATGAAATATTCAGGAATTGTTAGTATTGTTAAAAGATATCTATCTTTCTATATTATACTAAAACTCCGTGAACCATGCTTGTGTGTTTACCTGTTTGTTTGTGTTTTGTTTGATACAGCTTCTTTACTTTTAGAACGGAATAAATTCGAGGTAATGGGGGCAGTCACATTCTTGTCTAGTTTAACACAGCTTCTTCGCTTTTGGATGGGAAGAAATTCAAGGTATTCGGGGAAGTCGCATTCTTCCCATGGATTAGCTCTTTAATTCAATTGTATCTGTGATACGGAAGATAAACTGAGCTGGGCCTCAAGAATGGGCATAATCAGTTCATCTGTTCCATGGGCAACACAACTGAAATTCGTAACATATAATGATTTGACTTTGCTTACAGCCTGGGTGTAGAATGTTCGTTAGAGAAGAAAGAATCTGTTGATAGTGAGCCGTACGGGCAGCTCCTTGACGGGAAGAAGAGGACGGCCGAATAGCGGGTGGTCTATGCCCAGCTAAATAACACCTGCTTTTTCGCGAATGCGAAAACGATCGCAATGACGACCCAACGGGTCACGGGTCGTCTAGTAATTGATTAAATTTAGGTGATGATCGATGTTTCCGTCAGTGCGTTTGACTCATGTTTGTTAAAATGTTTGTTAGTAACACAACTCAAAAAGATATGAAGGTATCTAGAAAAAAATTGCGCTGTTAACATTATTCACAGGCACAAGTGTTCAGATTTTGGTGTTGATATGAAGAAAGTCATGGTTTCAGAGGCGATTTGAATTTTTCGCTACCGCTGCCTGGCTTGGCGGAGGCATGCGCTGTGAGAGTGCTCTGGTTATGTAGGCAAGTAAAGTATCAGCGTGAATTCAGAGCAGCTGAAGTTTGAAAAAAGAAAAACTCAGAAGCGAGTAAATTTCACGTTTGGACCTTTGAAAGATGCATTACGTGAGCAGCGTTTTTCTGCAACATCGTCATCGTAGCCGTAAAAACGTGGACCACCTATTAGGGCACTGGTTTTTGTGAAAGAAGCATGAAGATTCTCGTTTATCGCTGGCAAAAGTGCATTGAGAATGGCGATGACGACATCGAAAAATACCTTCTCGAACATAGAAAATCGCTTCTATCTTCGCAGCTCTTCGAGTTTTATAGATAAAAATTAGGAAGTATTAGTTTTGAAACGACCCTTGTACAATAACCTGGGCGATAACAGTTCTGGCGTCATCAAGCTAGGCGTTACTGACCATTGTGCAACATCATGTTGCTCTTGAAACAGCCGAAACAGTTTTCACTGGTACGTGTTTCAAATGCCTTGATAAGAGTAGCCTCTAGCAATGCAAACACCAGCGTCAAATTTTTATTTGGTAACATTCAGAGTATGATGAACAAGATGAACGTACTGCAAGCTATTGCAGCCACTCTAGCTTACGATGTTATAGCTCTCAATGAAACATGGATCAACCTCTCAAACAAACATCTGGAAGGAGAAGTTGCATTGAAAGGTTACAAATGCTTCAATACAGATCGACCAACAGTTAGTGGCAGAGGAGGGGGGTCCATTATACATATAAAAAGTCACCTCAATCCTCTCTGCAAAAGCTTCGCAGCAACTAAAGAATATGAATTCATCACTACCAATGCTCGTCTCGGTATTCGACAGCCGTTGAATATCATGCCCGCATATAGGAGCCCTCGCAGTACCGCTGAAACTGACACGGCACTCTACAACATAATCACAGAATGAAACAATTCTAATGGGAGACTTCAACCTTCCCCAAATTGATTGGAGTACTTTGCGCAGCCCAGCCCCAGGCAGTAAACTACTCGAACTCCTCAAC
>LQNS02277243.1:11509625-11520984 GCA_001587735.2 Parhyale hawaiensis | reverse complement strand
TACTATGACAAGGGCTGTGATTGACTACCAGGCTACTATGACAAGGCCTGTGATTGACTACGAGGCTATTATGACAAGACCTGTGATTGACAACCAGGCTACTATGACAAGGGCTGCGATTGACTACCAGGCTACTATGACAAGGCCTGTGATTGACTACGAGGCTATTATGACAAGGCCTGTGATTGACAACCAGGCTACTATGACAAGGCCTGTGATTGACTACCAGGCTACTATGACAAGGGCTGTGATTGACTACCAGGCTACTATGACAAGGCCTGTGATTGACGACCAAGCTACTATGACAAGGGCTGTGATTGACTACGAGGCTATTATGACAAAGCATATAACCTTTGCGTGGAGGATTACATTCAACCCCGTGGTGAGGAGCCGAAAT
This sequence comes from Parhyale hawaiensis, assembly GCA_001587735.2. Lineage (NCBI taxonomy): Eukaryota > Metazoa > Arthropoda > Malacostraca > Amphipoda > Hyalidae > Parhyale > Parhyale hawaiensis. The sequence goes on along the minus strand of LQNS02277243.1, from coordinate 11,520,587 downwards.
GAACCTTATGGATATATTAAGTAACGTAGACTGCACTACATTCGTATGTCCGCTCAAATACCCAGTAAACCCGACCGCTGGCTGATAAAACATCAGGAGATAACAATCTACATATAGACCTAAAAAACTGCTCGTTGTAGTGCAAGGTATGTATTTATCATCGAGAAACATGATTTTGTAACTACATGTCAACGGTGAAGGACCAGAATTGACTCTCAGAATTTCAAGACACGAAAATTAACTAAAATTGATCAGGATTATTAACATTGTTCTGCACCACCTGGTCCGTAATCATATATGTAAGTTTCGTACCAATATATGCATTCACCGCGTCACCAAGAATAGTTTATTTTCTTGTTTGAGATGGCTACTCTGATTGGATTTTATCAAAGTTTCATCAGTCGGCTGTAGGGGGTACTTTGGAAGACAGGGTAAGAAAACTAAGATGAATTTATAGGTTACTTACCGGAACATTGATGTAAGATGTCGTTACACTGTGGCCAGGTGCTGTAGCGTACTAGTTCTTTGCCGCCAGATCTAAAGTCCGAATCCTGGTATTGGAGGAATAAATCTATGCAGGGTTCTATTGCAGATATCACAGTGATTCTTGAAGAACAGCTTGGTGGAGTGAAGGAAGTCCTTTCTGTAAGGCAGTGTAAACGTTATTCCGTTAGTGAAATATAAAAATAAAGATGGTAAACACTCAATTTCATCTTTCTTCCTGGTTAAAAATTTAAGGAATCTTTCTCTATGTACATAATTGGAATCAAATTTTTTAGGGGCACATTATTAAAATACTAAAAATGAACAAACGAGTAATATATATATGATATATATATATACAATATAGATTATAGCAAGCTATAGAAACACTCTGAAAGCGCATATCGCTGCCAAGCAATAAAATGATCGAAAAAAAATCGAAAAATAGTGACTGGTTTCGACTCCCAGATTTCATTGTCAACATCACCATTATTTGATCTACTGTTCCTCATAACGTCCTAAAGGTTCCTGTAAGTTTCATGAAGATCCATTCATAACTTTTTTGGTTACGTCAGTGATACGCAGCAAAATAATTACAGTATAAGGACAAACGAATGAATAGATCATTACAAAAATTTCTTTTATTGCTTCTAGTAACATTTCTAATGTTTCTTACAAGTTTTGTTACAAGTTTGTGAGGCTTCTTTTTTATTTTTTTTTTCAATTGTGTTGCCAAGAAAAACTGGTAGAGAAACAAACCGTCGAACGGATACCCACTAAAAAGGCAACCATCTGTTTCTCCTAACCTACCTAGCAATGATGAGCAATCCCTGTAAATCTCATTAAGATCATCTATTACTTTCGAGTTCTTTTAGTGACGAACTCCCCGAAAAAAAAACATAACCAGCATGGCGGAGATAAAACATGTTTCGTAAGTCTTCCGACAAAATTTACTATAGTGACCCAAGCATTTCACCAAATTAACATAAAATCCTGTATTCTGAAGCAAGATCCTTCGAAAATTATGAACTCGAGAAGCAAGTTTTCTCACTCATGGTAAAATTTATTAATAAATCCAAGGATTTGCGTGTACTCGTATTATTGACGCCAACCATAACATTTCGCTTGCTTCCTCTGTCATTCATTTATATCATTGTCGAGTGTAGACAGTGCCCTGCCTTTAACATAGGTAAGAGGCAATGTTAGACAGTCTCAGCATCAACAAATCTCAATAAAATGGGTAACGAAGGACATACTTCAGCAGACACATCTTTCATAAATTTCTTCATTATCGACCATAAAATGGCTGATGAAAACCTAAAAATTATTTTCATTTTCATCACAGGATTATTTAAAAGTTCAAGGAATTTCACCTTCAAGAAATATTCCTACTCTAATCGACCATGCGCATTTTACCGAACCAGTTGCTTTTGATTGACATGGAAGTCATGTCAGTATGCAAGATACGCTCAAGGACAAGATTAAAAAGTTGGCACTAGATGGACAAACAAGCCCATTCCCAAAGAGCAGCGGGAACAAACGCACCGCCCTTCTCAGCATGTCAGATAACGTAGATATCTGAGGACGAATAGAAAGAGAAAATTTTAATGCAAAGTCTAGGAGATGATCCTACAAGTTTAATCAGTAGCAGCAGACTTTCGGAGACTCAGAGACTTCATGCATTTTGGTCATGATAGATAAGGTTTTAGCATGGCCTCTGGAGCTATGACCGTCGAAAGTTTGTGACTCCTGTAGAAGAAGTTCGTACCTGTGAAGGATGTTGCTCTAGAGGCGTTTTTTTAACGGACTGTCCCTGCACAGACAAATTCGGAAGGGGGCTGTTCCAAATGTTCTCTATGAACTACGGGTATAGCTGCTGGCTTAGAGTAGTTTTCCAAAATTTACGTTTGAGTTTTGGGCCCTTGTTGAGGAGGCGATCGGTGAGTTCTTTGTCATGAAGTCACGTTATAGGCACATTACTAAGGCAATTCAAAAACTTGAATGTTTCCATCTGTTGAACTCTGAGTCGTCTTTGCTTGAGAGAGATACGTCCCTCTTCCCGTACGCCACACGTGTATGACGTGTTTCGCTGCTAAGGCATTAATTTCGTTGCTCTGCTTTGGATTCCTTCTATTTTATCGACATCGTATCACCGATGAGGCGACCAAACCAGAACAGCAAATTATATATGCGTGTGCACTAGCGCTTTGTACATACAAACGATAATATATTTGAACTTATACTCAAAATTCCTGGTAATGTTTCCTAGGACTCAGCTAGCAATTTTAACACTATTGTCAACTTTCTGACTGTGCTTAGTTTGTTTGTGATATATATTTCCAAGTCGCATTTTGGGTGACAGCTTCTCTTCTAACGGGTTCTTTTCCAGGGGGCCACAGGCGTTCTTTTGTTCGATGTGCGTTACCGAATATTTGTCAACATTGAAATTCATCCACCACTCTGCGGCTCCGTCCATGAGAATGTCAAGGTTGAGTGTGAGTTAATCGTCTTCCGACACTGTGCGATGACGTAGTTTACTTAGTTCCACCTGCAAATTTACTGATTTTACTGAAAATATTAGGAATAAAACCATTGGCATATGTCATGAACAGGCGAGGGAGAAGCTGGCTTAATTCTGTATCCAAAGATGCAGCTGGCGTCCAGTCGCTCGTCACTCCTTGGCATTTCCCTTGCTGCTGTGACTAAGTGAGCTATGCTCGGATCCACCGTAAATGGGTCCACTGGGTGCATTGAGCCTCCAATTTTTCATTAACCGTTGATGTGGGGGCGGGACTTTATTAAATATTTTTTAGAAGTTTCGGTGAAATAGATCCACTTCTTTTGCTTCGTCGCCGATTTCTAAAATTTTCGAAATTCAATTAAAATCAGCTTCTCCCATCCCGGAAGCGGTCCTGAGCTGGCACACCCGAAGGTGGTGAGTAATGTACTTCTTCAGGTGGCGTTATATGGTTTTACTGACAACTGAAGCGTGACTGATTGGGCGATAGTCGCTGGGGTGCTTCTTATCCCCGTCATGTTTTTTTGGGGTGACATTGGCGAGTTTCAATCCTCCAGAGCTTCCTATTCATCATTTCACCTGATTTTATATATCAGCACATGCGTTTTTACTCAATTGAAAGAAACTTTATCCCTCCACGGCAGTCTAACGAAAGAATGCGATGTCCACAGCAATCGGCTGCCTCTAGCTGCTGCAGCAGCAGATATGAGCAGGTATCCCACAAGAAAGAGCTCAGAAGCTCAATATTTTCCCGACGCCTATGCATGACTCTAGCGCCAGTCAAGTAAATTTCATAAAATAGGGAACAAAGCCAGTATTCTCCTGGAAAGCCAGCCTTTTACTTTTCCGGTGTGCCTAATTTCCGTGGAGCGATTTTCTAATGTATAATAATAATAATATATAATATATATAATAAACTTCATTTTCTACCACTATAGTCTGTGTACAGAAGCAGTGACCCAGCTTTTCGGCCATTCGTGGCTTTCCGCTGGCACACACGCACATTACAATATCAATGCAATACCCAGACAACTTTCAAAATCTCCTATAAAGTATTCCAATACATATGTGGAGGCCGTCAGTTAAGCTTTGCCGAATATACACCTACCCTGTTCTATTGAACCTCATTGACGCAAGTTGCCCTCTGAAAATGATACGGAAAGGTGTATGATTTTACTCGCTCTATGTCAGTCGCTCTAGAGTGCTGCCCACGGTAACACTTCAACTATATTTATATTGATTAGATCAATGACAATACGTAGACGGACCAACTGGTCCATTACTAGAGAGCAGCGTGGACTTAAGTTCCGGTATGCTATGAGCTATTGGCATCATGTCAGAATCATTATTAGGTAAATGAGGAAGAAAAAAAAGAAACTAAACCCAGCCATGGATTTGATAGTACAAAGTACGATTGAGTGAAGGGTTCTGCTTCCAATGTTTGTCAAGAGGATTTTAAATGTATTTACTGTCTCTTCACCGACAACTTCATAGGAGTGTCGATTCCAAATGTTCACCTGGATGAACAAGAACAACTGCTAGCTAAGAGTATTCCTCTGATCTTTAAGTTTGAGTTTTTGGCCGTTGCGTTGCAGACGTTCATTGACTTATCCACCTAAGAGGCACGTCCTTGAATTAATTCCAGTAGCTACTGTACTTGAATGTTTCTATTGGTTGTTCCCTGAGTCGTCTTTGCTCGAGAGAGATGAGCCTTACTTTCTGTGGCCGACCCAAGTATGGGTTGTTTCGCAGTTGGGGTATCAATTTCGTTACTTTGTTTTGGATTCAGTGGACAACCATGTGGCAACGAGAATTAAAAAGCTAATTTTAAATGCAGGCCACTAGCACGTTGTACCAGGGATTGATTAATGCTCTTGGATTTGTCCTCTGCTTGCCATTTTGACACCCTCGTCAACTTGCTGGCTATGTTGAAGTTGTTGCGTGAGAGCTGCTAATCCAATTCCGTTCACTGCCAATAAGGCTTGTTAGTTCTATGGCTCCGGCCTTACGTGAATTACTGAACATTTATCGATATTGTAGCTTTCCTGCAAGGTTGTGGTCCATTCGATGAGGCGGTCAAGGTTTTTTTGGAAAGACGAAAAGCTGCAGGAACTCCTTAGAAAATTCTGACTGAGCTCACCCCGGGAACCGTTGTGTTGTTACGTAGAGGGCGGCTCCGGAGGGGGTTGGGCGTGTGGCGGCAGGTATGAGAAGGAAGGCAGGGAACACAAGAAGTCAGTCACAGCTAAAGGGCTATCCCATAGAGAGGTAGGAAGGAGGGCTGTAAGGTGGGCGGGACAGTCAAACAGGTGGTTGACGGTATGGGGGGGGGCGGTGGCACTCGGGGTATGGGGGGCGCGGTGGCACTCGGCCGGGAACCGTTGTCAATAGAGGGTGGAGAAGTTTGTGTGAGTGCCTCCTGATGCACGCACAAACGAATGTTTGCTTCGTTCGTCAGAAGCCCCAGTACATCTGGTAGCGCAAGAGTACGACAATACCTCCTCGATTAACAATAATATGGCGCACTGCCAGTGCCAGCCACTTACAGCTAAGTTATGAACCCAGACCAAGATTGCCAAATTAGCGGTCGGAGAAAGCCCCATATGCATTTGCATTCACTACTTAACTTTTCAAGAGACAGCTTGCAACGTAGCAAGATCAACTGACTGTGGCGACTCCGGGCGGCATCAAAGTTGGCTGACACTCACTTCAGTTATATTTCCCTCGAGCTTTTTAGTTCTGATTATGATTTGCGATTGGTCACAAAGCTTCAAGTGGCAGGCATTATGTTATTTTTGTACAAACGAAGTTAATTCCAGTGTTTGTCATTTGTTAATCTTGAATCCACTGGGCCAGAAGATCTTTCCCCTCTCATCGTGCGGAAAATGGCCTCAGTTATCACAACGCAGCTGTTAAAAATATTCAATCGGTCTTTGAGCACCGGAGAAGTTTTACTGGATTAGAAACTTGATAACGTGATCTCACTTCACAAGAAGTAGGATAAGAAAAGTCCAGTAACTATCGACCAATTAGTCTCACCTATGTCGTCTGCAAAAACGATCGAACGCCTCTTAAAGAAGAGCATCACTGATCACCTTTGGATGCACCAAATTATTTCCGACACCCAGAACGGTTTCCGTGATAGAAGAAGCTAACTAATTTACTAGACTTTCTTCAAAGTTACGGAAATTAGAGATAATGAAAAAAGGGTGGACCTCCTTTACCTAGACTTACAAAAGGCATTTCACAAAGTTCCCCATCAACGGTTAATGAAAAACAAAAGCCCACGGTGTACAGGGAAACAATTCACGCTGGATCCGAGCTGGGCCCACTGAACGGCAGCAGCAAGCGAAACTACTGTATAAGGAGAGACAATTCTCTGGACGCCGGTTTCACCTGGCGTTCCGCAAAGTAGAATCCTAGGCCCCCTTCTGTTTATCATTACATCAGTGATCTCGACCTTAACATCTGCAGTAAAATCAGTAAATTTGCAGATGATACTAAACTAGGCCATCCTGACAGCAACAGAATTGAGCTCCAACAAGACCTAGACCGCCTCATGGCTTGGTCTGCCACTGGGCAGCTTAGCTTTAGTGTCGACAATGTTCAGTCATGCACGTTGGGCCAGAGCTGGAGATTCCTCCGACCCAATTGAAATGAATGGGTTAAAACGAGTTGCCTTCACCCAACAACGCGACCTAGGAATAACTATAACAAATAAGCTACAACACAGTCATCAAGTTAACAAGAATGTCAAAAGGGCAAGCAGAGTACTGAGTTTCATTACCAGTAATTTTGAGTTCAAAACAATTCCTTTGCATAAAGCACAAGTGCACCCGCACTCAAAATTTGCTGTCTCCCCATGAGTGCGAAAATATCGACAAAATGGAAAGAAGCAACGAAGTTAATACCTCAGCTGCGAAGCAAGCAATACGGATATCGGCTACACGAAGTAGGACTCATCTCTCTCAAACAAAGATGATTGCGGGGCAAACTAATAGGAACTGTGAAATATTTGAATGAGTTCAACGACGTGCTTTCAGCAAACCTCTTTGAAAGAGACGTCAATGATCGCGTATGAAGCAGAAAAATTGAAGAACAACTCGCAGCCAGCAGTTACTTCCCTTACTTCATTTGGAATAAACTACCCTTCGAAGTCGTTGGTGCATGGCTAGTCGATCAGTGTATTTAAAAATTGTCTCGACAAATATTGGGAACAACTTCTTCCACAGTTACAGACTACTCCTTCAGGAGTGCCAAACTCCTAACGGCCAAAGCTTCTAAGCCACAGTACAGTAAAGGTAAAGTCAACTTTGACCGCACCCTCAACTGGGAAACCCACACGCACTGGTTTGTGCTGCGGATAAAGGCCCACTGGCCCCAAAGGAGTAAGTGCGGCTGCAGTCGATCACGGGTAATCATGAACTATGGCGCCAATTTGACGGAAGGTTCAGGTGACCGGCGACCGCTCCACCCCCTCATCTCTGAGGAAGGCAAGTTCCACCACGCCGCATTGCATGCAGTCATAACTGCCGAGTCAGCACCCCTGGATAGGCAAAAAGCTCGAGTGCCTAGGTCGGCCTCGAACCTGCAATACAAATAGTTAGAGTTGCGAATGTAAGCATGATGCTACCGTGGAAATTGAGGCTGCAACTAACTTTCTCAATGTCTCCTAGCTCATTGAATCTGCAGTATTTAACTGTGCTTGCGCGATTAAAGGGGTTGCCTGCCTTTATTACTTATTTCTTCCTTTTTTTTCTCAGAGGTCTCTATGATTCTGAACCAATGGTGATAACTTATAGAGGGTGGAAGCGTAAGTCCCGGCTGCTCTCTGAAAACGGACCTGTTGGTCCGTCTACTACCAGCTATTTATTCCTTAATCATAAACTAAGTTTCCCTAAATGTATAGAATTTGAGTAGAGGTAAATCATGTGATCTCTTCCAATAATAGCAAAAGGATGTATTTGTTTTCTATTTGCGGCGCACTTTTCCGTAATTAACCCAGGTCCCATGTACATTTGAAACAGTGATGCATCTTCTGTAATCAGTCACTCTGACGCACAGATAGCTTTATTCACTTTACATGCAGTTATGTATCCCTTGAAAGTTCTAGTGCAAAGATAAATAACCGGTAATGTCTTACCGAAACAAGTGTAAGTCATGGTGAGAGGAACGTTGCCGTGGTCCACGCCAGGTGTAGCCATGGTGAGTTCGAAAGTGTGATCCTCACACGCTGCTAACTTGTCGTCCACCCACTGGGTGCCGGAGATGTTCACCGCCTTGTCCGAGTACGTAAGCGTGAACGTCGTGTCCACGCAGCTTTCCACTCCGGGTAGAGACACATGGAACTGGGAGTCGGTGCAGGCATCCACTTCAAAAGACACAGCTGTTGTCAAGAAATCATTTTTTATTATAAGACAATAATAGGAGTCATCTTTTGGTGGTTCGGTTTAAAATCCAATCCTAATGTAATAAAACGCTCATTGTATTTATTTATTTCGTGTCCACTCTTAAAGGAAACAGGCGAAAACGACGCCAGTTTGCAGATTTTGTAATTAAGTTACGTGTTCATAGAGATCGATCAAGATAGCGAAAATGGGATCCTTTTCACTTTATTTGAATACACTTCTTGCTTGAAACACTTCTTGAAATCGGAACAATATATATGCAGCTTCTGGAGTCGGATTCTGTAACGTTGATCTCTGAGGTCACGCTGTATAAATTTGGCAGATGATCAACAGAGCAGACTCGACGGGCAGTAGATAATTATTTCTTCTAGCTTACGGTCTTTCTCTGAGAGAGCAGGTTTCGCTTTATATGCCAAAATTTCTGTACATCAACGAAGCAGATATTTGAGCAGGGAAGAGAGTATCGTGGATACGGTGCGCTTACATTGTATATAAGCTGATTGGAGTTTATTTCAGTGTTTTACTCAAGATTTTATTTTAGAAGACACACGTTTATTTAAGAAAGAGGACAAGGAACGTCAGGAGACTTGCAAAGCGTCTATAATCGTTTCGACACCTGTTGGATAAGCGATGAACATTCTTCGTGTCTCTCTACTTAGCCTAAGTACGGCACCACTAAACGTTAGACAGAACCCCAATGATGTAGAGGTCACCGAGACCAGAATAACGTAAGTTTCTGACCACATCCCGTCCCTCAGATTTCACAGAGGTGAAATCATTTGGACCGCAGCTCCTATTGGAAAACCTACACAAACTCTTTCGTACTGCAAATATAGATCTACTTTCCCCAGAGGAGCGTACGGTTGTAGTTGATCAGAGATGCTCAAAAGATATGGCGCGGTCGACGACCAGTGCAACGACCGGTGCACTCAAAAACCCTAGCCACTTGTGGCAAAGGTCAGCAACCCTGTAGAAACTTTGCTAACTTCAGTAGCTGGGTAAGCATGCCAAGCTCCGCAGGAGCTCGCTTGTCTTGGTTGAAAGCCGATTTTGCCACTCTCAGTATCATTGATATCAGCACCTCTAACCCGCCGCTACTGCGGGTACGTTTTAATTGAATTATACTGAAGTCTATTATTTATAAAAACTACTTGCTACAATGCTTAGAAAATCTCTTCCGGAATCAGTCCAAATTGATCTAATCCACCTCATAGTCAGCCAATTGCTCCACAGCTACTGTTAGCATCAGTATTGGCTTCAGCGGAAGATATGCATGTGAGGGCACTTAATGCAAGTCTTCATCATTTGGAGCAAAAAATACTACCTGCAGCGGCCCTCACCGTAGCACGTGAAGGTTGTGGTGTAGGTGAAGTCTGCCTCCTGCCCGTCGGATGTGACGGTCATGTTGAACGCGACTTCTGTGCAGGCGGGTAAGCTGCCGGTCACCCACTGGGGGCCAGGCGTGTCGAGCGTCTTTGTCCCGTCACGATAAGTCAAGCTGAAGCTTGGGCTCCCGCAGGCTGGGGTGTCGGGCATGTTCACATAGAACTGCTTGACGGTGCAGTCCTCCACAGTGAACGCCACGACTGCGGAGAGAAATTTTCAAGACATTAACCTTCGATATTTGCATAGTTTCACCGTCAACTCTCTGACAATCCTGGCGCGGTAATGCAACAGGGATACAATTTTCGAGCACTTATACTGATTAACAATTTCTAGTCTAGTTCTAGACTGTTTGGAGAGAAGCACTAGGGAATTTTGTTGAATGATCTTGAAGGAGTCAAGAAGGTAACTTCACTCGTATAGAGGCAGTCAGTAATCACAGACGGATTCATGACGACAAACTACTAACAAATGAAAGCACAATATGTTTCAGTTTCGCTCTCTCCATTAGGCGATTGTTCTGCTACACAAGTGTTCAATCGTCCCGATCTACCGACGGTTTCCGAGGGGTGGAAAAGGATGTTCAGACACTTCGTAAGTCTACCGCTTAGAAAATAAGAGCAAACATATATCCGCTGTTATGTTGAGTGATTATACTGAACATGTAATCGATTTATTAACGAAATAAATAAAACTGGTAACTGTAGCAAGAATTTCGTAAAACATCAGCTGAAACTGTAATGCTCTTCTGATTTGAGATATTCTTTGGGTGATATTTGTATGGAAATAAATACTAAGTTCATTACACTTCAATATCGTGGAAGAAACAATTATTCATACGCTAAAAAATTCTCTTGAGGAGAAAGTTTCTGAAAAAGAAAGAGAGTAATTTATAGAACACTTGCATTAAAATGCAGATAAATAGAATACACAGAAGTCTAGATAATATAAGTATTAGAAAAATATATGCATTTTTTCATTTGAGGGTGAAGTAATTAGTTACAAAAAATAGATTTCTCCTCATAAAATACTTGAACTACTTCTTAATGATTACCTTTATTATAATATAAACAGAACTTTTTAGACTGTTCCCGTAATGCCCTCATGCAGTAGCTGAACGTACAATGCCTGTTTCCTTTCATCATTCACTACTGCACCATCAATCAGCGC
>LQNS02277243.1:11485407-11508537 GCA_001587735.2 Parhyale hawaiensis | reverse complement strand
TAAAAGTTGGCGAAGGTGGCATCATGGACTGGCTATGGTTTTCCGCAAGCTGAAATTGCATTAAACACATTTGAAAGTACAATGAAAGCAGAACTATACCGATATATTTTGAACTCTAACTTGCATACGTCACTAGCAAAATTGATCCTTCCCGTGTATCTGATCTTCCAGGAACCTAAAGATAAAAAGCATGCTGCCAAATCTAGAAAGAAATGGCTTGGTGAATAGAACGTAAAATAACTTGATTTGCCAAGCCAACCCCCAGACTTAAACTGTATTGGAAATTGGTGACATTAACTGAAAAGTTAAACTTCCATCAAGATCTTCAAAATACATTGAAAATCTGAGGAAGGTATACATAAAAAAATGGCATGACATTTTTAAAGAAACAAACAACTCATAACAGAAGTCGATGGAATACTGAGAATGTGAATGAGGTGTATAGTAATAAGTATTGAATAACAAATTTAGATAAGTTGTTACTCTTACAAACACTTCTTCTCACTTGATTACGCAAATGTAGATGTTTTCTATAATAATTGTTTTTTATATTGTTCTTCTGCAGACTTAAATAATGATCTATCTCTTGTTATTTAATTTGCTAATATAAAATTTCTTCGTGTGTTAATATTTGTTTCCCCATTGTAATTATATGATAATCACGAGAAAAAAAAATTATAGAAAGAGAAAGTAGCAAAACTAATGCAGCACTATTGTGTTCCTAAGATTACTCTTCAAATATAATTGGCAATTACTTGCAAAGAAATGAATGTCTCACCGTCGCAGACGAAGGTTACTGTGTGCGCAGAGTCCGTATGCTCTCCATCCGAAGTAACAAGAGCGAGGCTGAACTCGACTTCTTGGCACCCAGGCAAGCTGCTGTCCACCCACTGGGAGCCAGAGATGTTCGTGTTCGTGTCGAGATATTCCAAGTTGAAACTTGGATTGACGCAGTCGGGAGTTTCGGTAACATTGACGAGGAATTGGGAGTCGGTGCAGTCATCCACACTGAACGGCACAACTGTAAGCGAACGGTAATGACATACTCACATTAGGAATTAGTAATAATTGTTGAGTATCTAGGTTGGTTCACTGGTCTAGACCATCTCTTTTTTAAAAGCCGGAAGTTCAAGATCCAAAAATTTGGGAACAAACAGCACGTGTTAAACCCTTACTTGTTTCGGACAGGATTGTGCACTTAAAGCATCGAAGGACATCCTCTTATGAGAAGGAAACCTACGACCTGCTCCATTGTGAGAAGGCAACCTTCGACCTGCTCCATTGTGAGGAGGCAGCCTACGACCTGCTCCATTGTGAGGAGGCAACCTTCGACCTGCTCCATTGTGAGAAGGCAAACTACGACCTGCGCCATTATAAAATGATGACGAAAATTACTGCTTCTTTGAAGTCACTGTATTCATCACTATTTTGTTCAATTCTTGTAAGAAAAATGCCCATCTCTCATTTTTTATAAAGGAGTACAGGGAAAAATCTGTGTGGTACAAAAGGAGTGGATCAGTATCCATGTCTGTCAAGCACGTCAAGGCTGGTGACCACTGAATAGAGCAGCGTTCTTGCAGATGGATCAGGGCTTGAAGTAGACATGTTTGTGAACATATGAAACTTTTCTATTTTACAGAATTCTTTGTTTTACTATTTTTATCTGTATGTCCTCTATATTACATTGGAAGAATAGGCATAAGCCTATAGGTAAACGCTTGTAACACTGTTACTAACATTCTACAGCTACTTCAGAAAGTAATTTACAGTAATCTGCATCTTGCAGTGCACATCCTTTCTGACTTTCTCGCCGTGGGGTTTCCGTAGTTTCATTACTACGCTTCTGTGTATCTACATTTACCTGTTTCAAAATAGTCCGTTTTACATAATTAGCAACGTGGTATTCAACTATTTGCCACTGATGCTGTTTTTTTCACTCACCATATCGTGAAATTTCATTTCATTCACTAGCTTGTGATACTAATATTTCATTCCCTATGTCGTGATGTATTTCATTCACTATCTCGTTATACTGTTATTCATTTCTCCATCTTTTACACTGCTGTGCTATGAGGCCCGAAAGCCCTTTCATGCACCTATACTTCTATAACTATTCTCTCTATTTACCTCAGCAGCACTCTGTGCTGATTCTGATACACCCACATAAAAACTTACACACGCATTGAACGAGCATAGGTGCGTTTAATTACAGCCCTCTAATCATTCATTTTTTACAATTATTAAGACTTCACACTGGGGGAGACGGGAAAGACCCAAATGGAGTGCAGAGGGAATAGTAGGCGCTGGTAAGAAGAATTCACCCAAAGCAGTTGACAGCCGAGTTCAATGCTTGCAGACCGACGAGGGTGAACACCAGTACCGTTCCGGGTATGAAACACCCACCGAACTGACAAATTAGGCACCTAACCGCTGCTAGGGTAAAAGGATGGGCTACGTATGCAGCTCGCGTGTTTTGTCCAAATATATTGAGAACAGAACAGCGAAATGTAACCAACGGCCTGACTGATGAATACTTTATCGCACCTACCAAGACAAGCAACACTCAGTCTAAGGGACAAATCTACCAAATTATTCTAGGCTCACTGCCGACTGGCGGAGCCGACAAGTCGTGTTGTGAAAATTACTCTGTAGTGTCTCACCGTAGCAAGTGAAGGTTGTAGTGTAAGCAAAGTCTGCCTCCTGTCCGTCGGATGTGACGGTCATGTTGAACGCGACCTCCCTGCATGCGGGCAGGCTGCCGGTCACCCACTGGGAGTCAGACCCACTGAGCGATTCTGTCTTGCCAAGATATCCCACACTGAAACTTGGGTTCCCGCAGCCCGAGGTGTCGGGCATAGTCACGTGGAACTCTGAAGCGCTGCAGTCATCCACAGTGAACGCCACAACTGCGATGAAAAATTGAAGGGAGGATAACACTATGGAAATCCAGTAGTGAGGTAGCTAGAAAAACGTGACTATCCAATTTTTTTTTACAAACCCAGAGGGCATTAAACCCAAATTTCTTAACTTGCATAACATAATGAGACATCGCTGATTTTCAGAACAGCTTTGGATCCATATTGAAGAACAGCCACATGTTCCACCTCCTTACCCTCTATCATACAAGTTCAAAGAAGCAAAGCGTTGTAGCAATATATTGATATGCTATAAATGACATGCGGCTGGCAAACGTGAACCGTTATACTCCGCAGGAGCATTGCTGAGCACTGCCTCACCACCACCATGAGCTACGTCTCATGATCGGCCACACTAACGCGATGCAGCAGCAACGTGATTTATGTAGGTGCGTAAGTACGTTCTCCAGTCTTGCAACGCGGTGTGAAGTTTCGCCGACGTAACTACAAAATATAAGACGACAATATTGCAAAACTGCAATCGTGCTAAAAATCGATTCCCGAAAGAAATGGCATGGAATGGACGTAACGAAAACCGATAAACACATTTTCACAAATTGGCGAGGTTTATGCGCTTATCAACTCAGTAGCAGACGACATTAGCCTATTTAGTACGCGCGGTGTGAGCTTTAATTATTCATCGAAACTTTCATGAAAGATAAATTGCAGCACTACCTAATATGTTAAAAATAATGTTTACTCATCAACGATACAATCAATGAAGAGGAAACTGCCATAACGAAATAGTCTATATTTTCACAATTCTAACAAAACATAACAAGATTGGGACAAGTTGAACCCCGTTATAGTGACATTTGTAGAGTATCTAGTTCATTCAATTAATTGTACGAACTGTTCCTCATGGTAAAAATATGTAGCATTTCCCATTGCAATATTACAGTAATTTCTATCTGAATGATCCATTTGTCGAAGAAAAAGAAATGTTTATGTTCTATCTTTTCGGTATTGCACTAGAGGCGTGAACAGATTCGAACAAAAGTGTGATGCCAGATACCGCCACACCCACTTCGTTGAGATGATGTTAATCATGATATCAATATTCCATTTGGAATTAAAGCTACAGTTTAGTGTAGTTGATAAATTGTACGAAAGTTATCAAAATTTATTGGATGCATATCTAAAAGTTACTCTTTACGTAGCTCAGGCATGACTTCACTTTTGTTGTCGTTGAGTACAGGTCGGATTCTAATGTCGAAAGCTCCACGCTGATTGGTGAACCATTTTCACTTCGTAGTTGCCCACTGCCGCAAGTTCAGCGAACTCACGACAGAGAGATTGGAGTCTTTTTCGGCAGAAGGAACACTATTTTGCAACATTCTTCTGTGAAAGCTTCACAAACTGTTTCTTCAACACTGACTCCTACTAAATTCATATAATTGCTTCAGTAAGACCAAAAATCAGAGAACAAAATAACATCAAGTTGTTTTAGGTTACCAACTAAAATGTGCAAAAGCTGCAGTCAAGTTGAGGATTTAAATGTGCAATAATTTTCGTAAATAAGACGCATGCAGTTGATAATAATATAGCGAAGTTAGCGAATGCTATTGGACATTTGTCTGAGAGTGACTCATGACGTTACCGTTGGCGATTACAAGTTTAGCTTATATTTAAAAATGCAATGTACCTAGGTTCAGGCAAGAGAGGACTAACATCTAACTTTTAGTATGGAACATAGTAATTTCTTCAATTTTCTTGTGGCGCCCATTCATTGTTAATTGAGGCACTGGGCAGCATACGTATTGCGATTTGCACCATTTAAGCTCTAAGAGTTAATAGAAGCTACTTAATATGTCAAGTCTCTTGCAGAATTTCATTGGAAAAGTTAACCCTATTGCTTGAATTGAGAGTGTGGCGGCACCTGGCATCTTTTCCCACTGCCTCGCTACCAACACATATTATTTTACTGTTTTAGCTGCGATGACAGAAGTTTTTTTTTTTTTTTTTTTCTCGGTAGAAACGCAAATACTTTGAGAAAAATTATGTATAAGTATTTAGACATGAGTCAAATAATGGTTATTCAAAATTGAGCATATCTGATTTCTTAGACTTGTTCAGGTGTGGCCAAAACTCGGCTCATCGGGCGTTGTTCTCTGATGATTATTACCGCATGGCTAGCTAGGTACGTTTAAGTATTTGCTATGTGTTCGCAGGAGCAGCTTTTCTCTACAACTGACACCAAAGGAAATCTATTTAGGTCATTCAAAAGTTTTCAATTTTTTTTTTTTTTTTTTGTTAGGCATAGAATATTTGGCAACAATTATTGATGTATGGCTCCTGAATAGAGCCGAATCAGCGCAGCGCCTGCTGTCGAATCGCACCAAAATTTGTAGCAAGCAGCGTTGGAAGACGGTGCGACATGTAATATATGTTGCGTTAGTGCGGCCACTCGATAGCAGTGCTCGAAGTTACATTTTTTTCAAGCAGCGAATCTGTTGCGTTGCATATCTCTTGTTGCTACGATGTGTTCCCGGCCTAAGGCCTTTCCACACGATTGGGCATGCCCCAGGGACATGGCCGTGGGACGGTGACCGTGTCCGCGTTTGCTTCCGCACGTAGTGGGGCAGCACCCGATATAAGAGTGCGTGCTATTGAAATACTTGAACGTCAACGCGCCCTTGTTATGATCGGTACGCCCCCATTTGTTGTTCACGAGGGGACACGTCCCCTCCCAACCCGTCTGTGTTGAGTTCGCATCTCAAGTGAGAGTTTGTCTGTCATAATTCTAAAAATTTCGATGCTCTCTATGAAGCTGTGAGAGATTGTCGAAAAGCAAGCATTTTTTTTTTTTTTTTTTTTTGTAGTGCGCTTGCTGTCCTGAATTGTGTTTTCGTTGACAGGTGNTTTCTTGAAACAATTGTGAAGCAATGAGCTTTCCTCCTTTTAAGAGAAGCAATTTTTTTTTTTTTTTTTTTTTTTTTGTAGTGCGCTTGCTGTCCTGAATTGTGTTTTCGTTGACAGGTGTTCGAACATAATACTGTCATAATTAGACCAGTTGATATACCGCAACTATATGCCAAAATGTATAAAAAAATGTGAGGTGGACGTAATTACTCGCATATAGGCTATGCAGACAAACAATAGAAACCGTAATTGAAGTTTGCCCACAGGCCCATTGTAACTTGAAAACTGAAAAATTGTTCTGTAATAAGTTAATAAGAGAACATATATTTAGTGCTCAACACTTATTTAGTTGCAATTATTTAAAACGAATGATATCCTACAAAACCGTGCTTATATCCTATCAATGCAGAAACTGTTTTATACAAGGTTTATTCTAAGAAAAATTTACAACTGCACAAACTCTCGTGCGGGGCCCCAACTGCAATGTTATGCTGTAAAGTTATTGAATATTCCGGCCAGCAATAAGTAACTTCTTCGGTTGTTCTCTCATTGTTTATATTTGTGATGCTCTAGCCATGTAATTTCACACGAAGTACAAATTGTACACCAGCACAGACTGGAATTTACAACTGCACATTCTAAATCTACAACTACATAAAAACTCTTCAACTATACGTTAGAACAATTCTGGTTTTATATGCAGCGTGGGGGATTCTCATCACCCCATTTTTTAAAAACTTTGTATTCCCGTTTGTGGCGTACAAATTGTGCCCAGGCATTCATGACCGTGTGCACGGGCATAACTTTCTTCCTTCCGTCAGTAACTTGCCAGTATGGGAGAAAGAAAAAGAAGAAAAATGCCGGGCTGTGACTCAACATGAGATGAACACGAACGTGCAACATTAGATCCGCATGGTGCTTTCTATCCGTTGATTTGTCTAATAACACATTGCAGGAGTTCTTTTGATGATATCGTTTCCCGTCGATTGAGCCCTAAAATCAAACAATGATTACAAGTAAAGCAAAGCTACAATGTAATTATTTTCTTTTTTACGATTAACGCCTTTCAGCTACTCGGTGGTATTGACTTTGAATAATTTTTGATAATTTGAATCAGATGAACACCCTATGTTGTAGTCGTAAATTACTCTTCTTTCTAATAGCCACTTTTAGAATACAAGTAGATACGATAGATAGCACCTCTGATTATCCACATCCTAAGTTGACGTTCCCATGCAGCATTACAACGCGTTAGTGGCGGAGGAACTAGCTTGCGCAGACATGCTTCCAGGACGGCGGCCGCAGCTACACCAAGGAGCTTCAATAGAGAAGGAGGGATCCTTGTGGCCCAGTTACAAACTTGCCAGCGAGTCAACCAGATCTCTTATGGCTGTGGAACGCTCATTGGTGGAAAAGACGGGGGAGCACTGAGTTTCACGGGGGAGCAGCAGATGAATCGAGTTACTGATATGCGATTGGTGCCTACGCGACTGGCTGCAGCCTTAAAAGACTCTTTACTGATATGCGATTGGTGCATACGACAACTGGCTGACAACCTTAAGAGACTCTTGAGCTTCAACGGGCTAGACTACTGGCTCCCTCCTTCTCTATACACGCTCCTTGAGCTACGCTGGCGATCAGATGATCATCAGCCCAACGCGCTCGGCTGCGCGTACAAAGCGGGGCATGCCCTATCCAATGAGCGGTAAAGAGAACAAAATCAGACGTGTCCCTAGGGCATGCCCCATCGTGTGGAAAAGCCTGTGTAATACAATTACACAGTTGATATTTAATCATCATGCAAGTAGGGACGATTACACCGCCAATAGCACATCACGAGTTCTATAGTCTATAAAGGTGGTGGAGGCTTAACAATTTATGAGAATGACAGCACTGAAGACTACCGCATTATATGCTACTTTATGAAACACTGAGGAACGCCCACAAGATATGGGTTCTTTCTCCAGAGTCGTGGCATACGGAGTATCTACGAGTGGAACACGAGGATGTTTAATAGTATTTGCACGACTTCTGGTAAAAAACAGTAGCGAATATGAGCTTAAGTAACAGCTAAGATGCCTTAACTTCGTACCGAAGGGAATAGTGGTTGGGATTGCTACTATCTAGTTTCCAGTCGAGGAAAATAGTATTATTATTCGGGATTGTAGCCTCAGTATTTTTGTTGTTCAAAGTTACTAGGGAGATGACCCTAGCCTTATATGGTTCAAAGTTGGGCACAGTTTTGGATCGAACCTCCCGCCTAAATGACGTCATAGCTCGGATATTTTGAAGTCGACTGCAGCCGTACACACGTCTTTGAACCCTAGTCTATAGTGGGCACTTCACTAGCACGAACTTGTGGATATGGGTTTGCTAGCTGAGTTACGGAGTTGAGGCAACTTTACCTTGACGTCATGAGTGTTTCTACAAGCTTCATTTGGAAGTCATAAACAATCTACTTTGTGATAAAGGCGAACTTACTAAATTCCACAAGGGCTCTGCAAAGTGTGTGCTAGCGAGAGATTCTCAACCACTTCTCTAATCAGCAACACATCCTTCGAGCGTGCCGTAAAACTCAACTGACGAGACTCTATCCCAGGAACTAAATTGGCTTGTTTCCAAGAGAATTTGACCTGCAACGCTACCAATCTTATTGCAATGACCGCCAGCACCGATAAGCTACAAAAATTCCTTATGCATGAAGGAGCGGTGCTGTGTAACCTAATGAACTTTACGCAAACTCTCCAGTATCTGGTCCCGTCACAACTTATGGTCTGACTGAGGCGCGGCCCTATTTTTTATCGTAATGTCAACATGGATAAGGTCTGCAAAACTCGGATGGAATATCGAAACACCAGAGTCTGTTTCTTCCATGCGGCAAGGGGATCGCGCTCAAGCTTTTGGAGGTAACCCAACAATACAATCTACCGGCAGCTTGGCAAGGACGACTGAATGTCTAAGGACGTAATTACATCACTCATATTCTCACGCTCATAGCAGAGGTGCATTTCATTAAAACATTTTGACGGCAATCTATTTTGCTGCTGCTTTGTGCCCCAATTATAACAATGCGGACATGTCCTAAGACAAGAAAGACGTCATTAGTCATTACAAAAAATGAGCGTCTCACCGTCGCAGATGAAACTGGCGGTGAGTGCAGAGTCCGTATGCTCTCCATCCGTAGTAACCAGAGCGAGCCTAAACTCGACTTCTTGGCACCCAGGCAAGCTGCTGTCCACCCACTGGGAGCCAGAGATGCTCGTTTTGGTGTCAAGGTATTCCAAGTTGAAACTTGGATTGACGCAGTCGGGAGTTTCGGAAACATTCACGTGGAACTGGGAGTCGGTACAGTCATCCACACTGAACGGCACAACTGCAAGCGAACGGTAATGACATATTCATATTATGAACTTGTAACAATTGTTGAGTACCGTAAAACGGGGGGACTTCGGACGCCGGGGTGACTTCGGACAAAAACAGGTAAAAAGGAACTTACTGCAGTGTCAGGATAATTATTAAAAGTTAGAAGGAAACTTTTACAGTGTAATAAAGGGTGATATCTCTGTAGTATTACACTAGGCCCTCAGTGAAACTCGACTATCATAAACACAGAAAGGAATACGTTTTGTAAAAAAAAAATATCCCATCAAACAAACCACATATATAAGTCTCTGTGTTTATGATAGTCGAGTTTGAGTGTGGGCCTAGTGATATACTACAGGGATATAAACCTTTATTACACTGTAGACGTTTTCTTCTAACTTTTTATACTTTTCCCGTCACTGCAGTAAGTTCCCTTTTACCTGTTTTTGTCCGTAGTCACCCCCGGCGTCCGAAGTCACCCCGTTTTACGGTATCTAGGCTAGTTGACTAGTCTAGACAATGTTTTTTTTTACCCAAAAGTCCGAAATCCGGAAATTTTACGAACAAACAGCAAGTGTTGAACCCTTTACTCGTTTCAGAGAGGATTGTGCATTGAAGAGAATTCGAAGGACATACTCGTATGGGAGGGAAACCTACGACCTGCGCCATAATAAATGATGACGAAAATAACTACTTCTTTAAAGTCTCGGTATTCTTCACTGTATTTCGCAATTCCCACAAGAAAAATATCCATCTCTCAATTTTTATGATGGATCTCAGAGAAACATCTTTGACGTACAAAAGGAGAGTAGTATCAGTAGCCATACACGCCACCCCGTCAAGGCTGGTGACACACTGAATAGAGCAGCTTTCCGGCAAATGGACCTGTGCTTGCAGTAGGTATGTTTGTGAACATCTTGAAACTTTTCTATTTTTACAGAATTGTGCGTTATTACTCTTTTTAATCTGCATGCCCTCTATATTACTTTGAAAGAATAGGTGTACTTCATATGCATACGTATAAACTTGAAACTACTTGCTAGAGCTGTTTCGGAAATGTAATTTACTCTAGTTCTTTCCTATTTGACTTTCTTACCGAGGAGTTTGCATGGTTTCATACCGACGTTTCGGTGTATCTAGATTTAAATGGTTCAAAATTGTCCGTTGTAGATAATTAGCAACGTGATACTCAGGTATTCGCAGCTGATGTTTTTTTTTTTAATTACCATAGTGCAAATATTTATTTCATTTACTATCTCGTGATGGTGCTATTTCATTCGCTATCTCGTGAAGCTGATTTTTTTCATTCACTATCTTGTGATGCTATTTTTTCATTCACTATTCGTTAAGCTGTCACTTCATTCATTATCTCGGGTCGCTATTATTTCATTCATATTCTCGTGATGCTAATATTTAGTCCGCTGTCTCGTTATACTGTTACTTCTTTTACTAGCTCCTACACTGTAGTGGTATGAGGGCTGAAAAACCCTTTCCTGCACCTACACTTCTATAATTATTCACTCTATCTACCAGCTGCTCTCCGTGCCGAACCTGGCACACACACAAACTCACACACGCATCAAACTGGCATAAATTTGTTCAATTACAGCCCGTCATTCCTTCATTTCTTACTATTATTAAGACTTCAAGCCGGTTCGGCGAGAATGACCCAAACGAAGCGCAAATGAACTTGTAGGCGTTGCTAAGAAGAATTCATCAAAAACCGTTCAAAGCAGACTTGAATGCTTGCAGACTGACAAGACTGAACAAGAATCCTGGTTGCAAATTTCACACCAGTATCGTTACGGGTATGAAACGCCCACCGAACTGACGAGTTTGGCGCCTAACCGTTTCGACGGTAAAGAGATACACTACAGACGCAGCTCGCGTGTTTCGTCCAAATATATTGGGAGCAGAACAGTGGAATGTAACCAGTGGCCCTGATTGCTGAATACTTTATCGTGCCTACCAAGACAAGTAATACTCTTTCTACGGGATAAGTCTACCGAATTATTCTGGGCTCACAGCCGACAAGTGGTGTTAAGAATATCATTCTGTAGTGTCTCACCGTAGCAAGTGAAGGTTGTAGTGTAAGCAAAGTCTGCCTCTTGTCCGTCGGATGTGACGGTCATGTTGAACGCGACCTCCCTGCATGCGGGCAGGCTGCCGGTCACCCACTGGGAGTCAGACCCGCTGAGCGATTCTGCCTTGCCAAGATATCCCACACTGAAACTTGGGTTCCCGCAGCCCGAGGTGTCGGGCATAGTCACGTGGAACTCTGAAGCGCTGCAGTCATCCACAGTGAACGCCACAACTACGAAGATAATTGAAGGCAGGATAACGCTATGGAAATCCAACGGTGGAATAGCTTGAACAATGTGACTATCCTTTTGTCACAAACCAAAAAGGTATAAAATCCAAAATTTCCAAATTTACATAACATGATGAGACATCCCTGATTTTTGCAATCGCTATAGATCTACATAGGAGAGCAGCCATTTGTTCTGCTTCGTCACCCTAACTCATACAAGTTCAAAGTAACAAAGCGTTGAAGGAAGAGACTGGTGTGATAGAATGGCATGCAGGTGGCAAACGTGCACCGTCAAGCGCCTCTCCACGTCACAGCTGGTGACACACTGAACAGAACAGCGTACACGGCGACACGCTACACGCAACACGCTGCACGCAGACGGACTGGAGCTTTTGGCAGATATGTTGTGAATATCTTGCAACTATTCTATGGTGAAGGCAAGAGTTTACAGAATTTCACGTTTTTGGTTTGTTTTATGTGTATTTCACCTTAATTTTTGTTGAAGAAATAGCTATATAGAAGCTTATATTACCCTGAAACGGATCTTCACTTGGGCATAACAAGTACAACACTTCTAGGTAAACAACACCATCAGATTAAAATGAATAGGTAGGGCTAAAATATAGATATATGAACTAAAAAAGACTTTTTTTTAAGAACAATGAGTAGCTGGGGACGGTAACTCTATACTTCATCGCTAATTAATGCAATTACACAGTTAATATTTTATTCATCATGCAGGCAGTGACTGTTGACAGGTCTTTTCGCCGTCCGTCGTTTCGCCGTCGGTCGTTTCGCGGTTAGTCTTTTTGCCGTCGGTCATTTCGCCGTCCGTCATTTCGCCGCCGCTCATTTCGCCGTTGTTGTTGAGTTGCCTAAAAGAGGGCGGAGCTTAAACACTACCCTCTCTGACCGCATCGAGGAAATTGTGATGGCATTTGATCCTGCAGGCAAGCATTGCAGGCCCTCGTCCAAGTTACCACCTAAGTGGGGCCGCACCACAATCGGACCAAAGTCCCGAAGGGACCAAAAAGGGGAGGGTTTGAGTGAAGTGCAGTGGGCCACGCCGTACCCACACGAGAGGACGCGCCCCTGGACACGCCCACGCCCTTCGCCCCACGCTCTCCAGCAACTCATCAAGCAGAGCACGAGCCGCTGGTCCGACCCGACGTTGCCGGGTGGCGTTATCGTCATTCACGGTGATTTGTGTGCCTGTTTGAGTACGCAGATCGTGTGTGTGTGAGCGGCGTTCAAGTTGGTGCGCCGCGCTTCTCGCTGTATCGCTGATTAAGTTAGGTTATGCTAGGTAAGTTAAGGTTAGGTAGGTTAAGGTTAGGTAACGTTAGGTAACATTAGATAAGGTTAGGTAAGGTTAGAAAGGTTAGGTTGGGTTATATTGGGTTAGGTTAGGTAAGGTTAGGTTAGGTAAGGAGGTTAGGGTAGGTAAGGGTAGGTTAGGTTAGGCTAGCCAATGTAGCGTTAATTTTAGTGGTGGCGCGCGCAGCAAAGCTTACTTGAATGCCCAATCGTCGTGAACGATAGTGCTGCGACTCGGCACCACACTGCACTACTCCTCGCTACATTTGGGTGATTTGCGGTCAATGCAGCAAGTTAGGTACCGTTGCAGGTCAAATTCTCAAGGAAAGTGGCCGTTAAGCAACAAATAAAGTTTGCTTTAGCCCTTGGGAGGTGAGGCTTGTAAATAAATTGCAAGCCCTTCGAGTTCCCAGGGCGGGGTAATTACACCTTCGGTCATTTCAAAGTCGGTCTCTTCGCCGTTAGGTTATTTCGCCGTGAGGGCATTTCGCCATGATGTACCATAAATATATAAATAATAAATAAATTATACCCAACCACGCCCAACGTAATATGCTATTTTTATTACTAGGAAAGTTTCAGCTTCTAGCCCACATTGCAAGTCGTGCAGCAAAACTTCCCAGGAAAAGAAAGGGTAATAAAAGAAAAGATTGCATAAAACAAAAAATACAGTAACTTACAATGCAATGATGCACATCACCGATCTTAATCATTTACTGAACTTGAAATAATGATATAAAAAACATAGAACATATATATAATGAATAACATATTTTAAATCTACCTATTTACTAAAAAAAAATAAAAATCACTTGCTGGAACTTAAAATATAATAATTTCTATAGAACTTGCACATCTTGGTCATTTACTAAGACATGACCGAGTTAATAAAATGACTGAGATTTTGTCAATCGGTAGTCCACTCGAATGTCGTTAGTTAGGCTGGTGTTACCATTTCTGTTCCTTCCTTTGCATGGTTTTTAGATAGATTCTTACTCAGGCTGTTGCTCCTTTCTTTTTCTTATTTACGTCTCTTAGTGGGTAATAGTGAGTACTTTCGTACCTAATTTTATTCCGACCATTCCATATATGTTTTCTTTCTCTATTTTGCAGCATTGATGATTGATATATTATGTTTTGAAACGCTTGCGCTATAGTTAACATAGTAAACCTGTTTTTTACATGTAGTGTGGTTTTCCTTTTTGTTCTATAACTATTTAATTTTTATTGATAAGTGAAATATTTATGTTAACTTTCATCCTCAATACACCTTGAAAATTCTGCGCACGAGATAAATTGAGTTTCAGTCGTCCGGGTGGATCGGTCTCAAGTGACTGGCCGGGCAATATGCGAAGACTCTGCCGACCGACCCAATGTTCATGATGGCCTGGTCAATCATAAAATTCTAATCAAAACGTATTCATTACCATTTTGTTTTGCACATTTTAATTAACATTAGTCACTCGGTTATATCTTAGTAAATGACCAAGATGTGTAATTTTCACGTGAATTATGGTATTCTAAGTTCCAGTTTGTGATTATTAACTTTATTTCGTTCTTTCTGTTCATGATGGATTTGGAATTTTATTACGATTATTTTTTAATTTGATTTTTTCTATTATTTCATGTGTAATAAATGACTGAGCTCGGTGATATTGAGCATCTTTACATTCAAGGTTATTGCGTTTTTAATTTTGTTTCACTTTTTCTATTTATCTTTCTTCCATTACTTGCTAAGTTCTGCTGCTGAAGCTTAAACTTAAAAAAAAAATAATATAATATAATAATAAACAGCGCACATCATTCGCAAAGTGCTCTGAGCATTAGGTCGCGGGATGTGACCCGGCGCCAGAGTGTAGAGCCCAACATCGCTCAGCCAATCCAAACTTGGGTTGTGAAATCCAAAATCCAAATAGTACATTAACTTCGGCGTGACTGGGTGTAATTGATATATTACCACGCCATTTACTTTACATCAGGGCGAAATGCCTCCACGGCGAAATGACCTAACGGCGAAAAGACCGACGGCGAATTGACCGACGACGAATTGACACGAAATGACCTAGTGACGTAGTGACGTATGCACTGCCAATATCACATCACGAGTTCTATGGTCTATGGAGTTGACGAAGGTTTAACAATTAAAGAGTCTATGATAGCGCTTAAATCTACCACTTGTAAGCTGCAAAATACAAACAGATGTGCACCCACAATATAGGTTTGGGCTCTTTGTGGGAAATCGTGGCATACGGATTATTTACCAGTAGTGGACGAGGATGTTTAACTGAATTTGCATGACTTCTAGTACAAAACGGTAGCGAACAGGTACTGAAGTAACAGCTAAGATTCCTTAACTACCTGTTTGAAGATCATACTTTCTAATCTCCAGTCCCTGAAGACAGTACTAATAAACGGAAATGTAAGTCCACTATTTCTGTCATTCAAAGTTACTTATGAGATGGCCCTGGCCCTGTAGTTGGAGGTGGGATGCAGTTCTTGATCGAACCTTCCGTCTATATGACGCCACAGCTCGAACAATTTGTGGTCGACTGCAGCTGTACAATTCTTTGAACCCTGGACCACAGTGAACATTTCTCTAGCACGAATTCGTTGATGTGGGTTTGATAGCTGAATTACGGAATTGGGGCAATTTTACCTCTACGCCACGAGTGTTTCTACATCAGCTTAGTTTGGAAGTCATAAACAACTGACTTTATGATAAAGGCGAACTTACTAAATTCCACAGGGATTCTGCAAAGTGTGTGCTAGCGAGAGATTCTCAACCACTTCTCTTATCACTCACACATCCTTCGAGAGTGCCGTAAAACTCAACTGACGAGACTCTATCCCAGGAACTAAATTGGCTTGTTTCCAAGAGAATTTGACCTGCAACGCTACCAATCTTATTGCATTGGCAGCCAGCACCTAGATGTAACAAAAATCCCTCATGCATGACGAAGCGGTGCAGTGTAACCCAATGAACTTTACGCAAACTCTCCCCTATTTGGTGCCGTCAGGGCTTATGGTCTGACTGAGGCACGGCTCTATTTTTTTATCGTAATGATAACGTGGATAAGGTCTGTATCACTCGAATGTAATATCGAAACACTTCAATCTGTTTCTTCCATGCGGCCAGGGGATCGCGCTAAAGCTTTTGGAGGTAACCCAACAATAACAATGTAATCTACCGGCAGCTTGACAAGGACGACTGAATGTCTAAGGACGTAATTACGTCACTCATAGTCTCACGCTAAAGGCAGAGGTGCATTTTATTAAAACTTTTTGACTGCAATCCATTTTGCTGCTGCTTTGTGCCCCAATCATAACGATGCGGACATGTTCTAAGACAAGAAAGACATCATTAGTCATTACAAAAAATGAGCGTCTCACCGTCGCAGACGAAGGTGATGGTGTACGCAGAGTCCGTATGCTCTCCATCCGTAGTAACCAGAGCAAGCCTAAACTCGACTTCTTGGCACCCAGGCAAGCTGCTGTCCACCCACTGGGAGCCAGAGATGCTCGTGTTCGTGTCGAGGTATTCCAGGTTGAAACTTGGATTGACGCAGTTGGGAGTTTCGGAAACATTCACGTGGAACTGGGAGCCGGTGCAGTCATCCACACTGAACTGCACAACTGTAAGTAAAAGGTAGTAACGAATTCATAAACTTTTTGGAGTGGTCCATCGGCAAGGCCATCCATCTTCATGGTCAAGACCCCCAATATCTGTCACCTGTTCAACCTTTTGCAGTTTCAAAAAATAAATCTTGACCTGATGGCAGCGAAGCCAGATCACGCACAGTAAAACTTGAAGAAACATTACTTTGAAAGCCTGGAATGACAAATTTACTCATAGGGACCCAGCGCCCTGGACGGCGGTAGCCCGCTAGTTACAGTAGCACCAACAGACCTGCCGCCCCCCCCGTGTGAAAAGAGATGCGTAGCGTTGAAGACAAAGCGCCGTCGCCCGAGATTTTCCGTCGATGGTTTGTGGTCATAAAAATCCTATATGGAGTTTATAAAATTTTCATCGTTTGGATGGCACATAGATGCAAGTTTCTCCTGTCGACTGCTGTTACTACATCTTACTGGTGCATCATTACCTACTGTAGTCCTGGGGACCAATGCTCTTCCTATGATCACCCAATTGTGTGCAACTTCCTTACGTCTGCCCCTGCATTCTACTAAACGTAGTCTCAAAGCATTAATTTCCATAGATTCAAACCGTGACCGCTGCACGATACTTGAAACGTTATGCGCATCGCAATAGACTACACCACACCCTGACGGTCCACCGGCCGCATTTCCGACAGGGTGTTATACTACTGCATCTGAGTTTAACTTGACCTGTGTTAGCTACTCCGAAATTTAGGGACGTATTTTACTTGGGAGACTTCATCTATACTCCTTGTCAACCCTAATGTTGATAAAGGCGATGTTTTTGTTATCTGTTCCTTAGATTCTGCTAGTCCTGAATACATTTATGGCAACTTCGATAGAGTGAGCTTAATTTTTAATTGCTTGAACCTACGAAAAATTTTACTGAACAAAGCCAATGTTATTCAATGTCTGATACCCGTATCATGCATACGAACTGGAAAAAACATCTTCCAAATAAGACTATAAAGCTTCTACCTATGTCCTGCGAGCAATCTTGACTCCTATTATTCCGTCTAAAACCGTATCGAGAATGCCTTCCTATATCATCACCTAATTCTGAAGGCGTAACAGAAGTACTAACTAACGAAGGACGAAGAAAAGAACGTACAGGCAGGGAAGAACAAGGAAAATTCTTATTTTAATTGAACTCGCTAACTACCTCAAGAGCAGCTCACATCCTTAGTTTATCAGACACATCCAGCAAAACAATCAACAGTTTCGACCTCATATTTACAGTTGGACACGCGCTAGTAACGAAGTTGGGCATAGGTGCCATCGAGGGGGGGGGGGGTTCTTATGTAAATTTCGAACGGCCGAGTTCACTCGTGTATGAAACGAAGCAGGACTGTCTCACCGTAGCACGTGAATGTTGTGGTGTAAACAAAGTCTGTGTGTTCTCCATCGTCTGTCACTACAGTGAAGCCGAAGGAGACTTCCCTGCATGCGGGTAGGCTGCCGTCCACCCACTGGGAATCAAGAGCATTCTTCTGCTGGCCAAGAAATTCCACGTTGTAACTTGGATTGGAACAACTCGAAGTGTCGGGAATAGTCACATGGAACTGGGTGTCGGTGCAGTCGTCCACCGTCGCTGCCACCACTGTAAGGAGAAAAGGAGGCGGACTGCAATCGATGAAGTTTTTGCTCAAGTTCAATATGGTGGTCAATATACCGCTTATATAATCTACATATAGTGCTAACATAGATGTACATGCTGAACATTTTACCACGAGAAAAAATCTCAACCAGTATAAGGGTCTTCGGTGATCTTCGCTTGTATTAAGTTTTAGAGAGTTAAATCTAAAGAGAGAATCGGACAAGATACACCGTTCGAAACGGAAGCCTAGGCTCACCGCATCAATGATTTCAGTGGGTGTACAGTCTCTCCCTGACGGCGAACTCTCATTGTGCTTCGTCAAACGAATTCGAAATATAAATTTTCATATATTTTCAGAACTATTTAGAATTACTGCACCTTTTGCACCTCTACAGACAGCTTTGAACCTCTCGACATGGGATCATTTCGTTGCTCGGATTCATGAAAAAGGCCCGATAACAGTCCACTCACGAACCAGCCCCAAACTTTAACCCTACAGGTATCACTTCTCATTAAGTGAACAACAAGGTTCAAGTGGTTCATCAAATAAAAAACTCTAAGCTTTTAGTTCACAATTGTGAGCAACGACAAGCTCTCTTTCTCAGACAATCCATCACATGACTTTTAATGTTCAGGGAAAGACTTTATAATCTTCTATACAAACACAGTGAGAGAGCAAACCTCAAAGAAAAGTGAGATTCCTATTATATTCGGTCAGCATTTCTGGTACTCATGCACACTCCACCGTGAAAAGGTTGACTTAAACACTATACCACCCGGGTCAGTTTTGCAGATACTATGTACGGATTATTCTACTACATGCAAAGCATCGGTTCATTGTATGAACTGTATAGTCACTAGGTGTAAATAAACATTTATGTCGATTTACCTGAAAATTGTAAATTACACCATTAATCAAAACTTGTTTGCAAATGGGATTCGCATAATGCCATGAGGTGTGTGTATTCGAGCTACGTGTTCTCCGGTTGTTGGCACATAAGTTGATATGCATATCCAAACATCTTCACTGCCTGAACAGACCAACTTATAACATGAAGCTGATAACTACCGACTGAATTCTTGGCTATTCCACTACTAAGATCCCACAACAGCCGAGTAGACAGTGGACATTTCCTGTAGGTAACAGTTTTACCAAAACATACTGGAAGAACCATAGACCACACGTACATATTTGACGGCCCACTCCCCTTCAGGGGGCCTCCTTCAGAATTAAAAAAAAACTTCGAAAAATGTTTCCCAGTTAAAATTGCTTAGTCAAACAAAAACTAAACGCTCTTGGAGACGTAAGGAATGCATCCATTGGAAAGAAACAAGCATAAATGAGCATTGGCTAAAGCTAAATTAGAAAATTAATATTGAACCATTTTAGGACTATTTCGTGTATTAAAATTCAATTACTGTTGCCACCGTTAATAGTTAGGTAGGAATTTGTGTTTCTTGCTGATAATCTCAATTCTTTTATCTACACGAACAGTTTACTTATGGCTTAGGTCGCTATGTTAATAAGACGAGATTAAGTTTTATTGACTTGCCGTCAGGCCCACTTGAATATTAAGTGGGCAGTCAAGTATAGCGTAGTCCATACAAAAACGTAATCAAAGGATGTAGCCAACCCGTTCACAGTATAAAAACAACTAGTTAAAACATCTAGAACGGTAAATACCATATAACCTACAGCTAAAATTAAGTTTCTTAGAAACGAGACCTAAGATAGATCTCACCGTAGCAGATGAAATTTGTAGTTTGGGTGAGGTCGGAATATTCCCGGTCGCCAATGATCAGCGTGAAGGTGAAGGTCACATCTTGGCAGGGAGCCAAGCTGCCGCTCACCCACCCGTCCACAGTCACGTTCTGCGTCTGGCCGAGGTACTCCATTTTGTAGATATGGTTGGTGCAGGCCGGCTCTGATGACGTCACCTGGAGCTGCGTGTCGGTGCAGTCTGATACAGACACCGGGGCCACTGCCGGCAGAAGGAAGGCAGCGGTTATGACTATAGTAGCACACAAAATGATGGAAAAGAGCATCCAGCGGTGCCTTTTAAGTGTTCATGCCTATAGTTATTATTCTTCTGCAGAGACGAAGCACTGATCCCATACCACTGTAGCATGATCTTCTAATTAGTCTCATAACTATCAGCTAGTCATTCTTTCCAGAGCAGCCTAATCCCCTGAAAAGAGAAAATTCTTCTTACAACGACATAAAGTGAAGAATGTTCGAGCTACTCCTGTTCAAGTTTTTTTTACAGCTTTGTATCATGCTTTTACATTTCAGTTCTACTGGGGTAATCTTAGTTTAAGGATAGGTTGAATTAGACTAGACGAAAATAAAACTTATTTTACTGAAAGGGAGTCTCAATTTCTACAGTAGATTTATCAAATATTTTCTTTGTCTAATGAACAAAAAATCACGAAGTTGTCCTCTTAACTATTCTGTCGATTAGGTATTAATGCACCTCCCAGTTGCTCAGTCAATATGGTATCCATCACCGCTACAATATAACAACAGATAGAGCTGTATACAGTCTACGTTTCTTCGTTTCTTTGTTTTTTCTCAATTTCAGGTCTCCTCTTCAAGAGTTTTCTGTCTGGTGAGTTTCTGTTTGAGGACTTTTAGTATTCTCTCCTGTCGAAAAGCTACCGTTTACACTACTAAGTTGATCGAGAGCTTGCTTCCTACCTTTAATGTAGGAAGTGGAAGAAATTTGGACTTTGTGACCAAGGAAGATCCGGTACAGAATCATCTCGAAGTCCTGGCAGTAGGGCAAAGCGTCCTGCACCCAACGGTCGTCCGGCACCAGCTGGGTCAAGCTGAGGTACTCCACCTCGTAGGAGCTCATGCCGGAGCACACAAACGGGTCCGTGAACTCCACGTGGAATTCTTGGTCAGTGTCTTGGTCCACAGAGAAATCAAAATCCGGCGCTGTAACGAGGCAGAAGATCAATTTATTTACACGGGCTACAGCGTTTGCTTCAGCAATTGAGACAAATGATGGTTGTATTTTTGTAGCATATTTGCATTGCAGGGTTTATTTCGAGGTAAATTTATAAGTGAACGAACTAAGATGCTAGTACATAACTATACAGTTATATTGTGACAATAAATGGATTAAGGTACCTGCTGATCAGCTATCAGTGACTTCTATTGTGATTCCTTACTATTTAATGTTTATAACACCCTGGCCATGGTTTTTTAATATGCTCTAACTTATGAACTGAACAAATGTAGATTTATAATTTCACATCTGAGAATACAAGTGCTTGAAAGTCGAAAGGGCTACAACTTTAAGTTAGAAATATGTCTGGAAGAGAGTATAGGGTAAATTTTGGATATACATCGAACGGAAATATTGTCATTAATACGAGTTTTGATGGATTTCACTGTCTCATGACTGTTGTTAGGCTAATAAAAATAAATTTCTAAATGAATTACTGCAGGGCAAATGTCCTCCTACCAACAACGTCCGAAGCAGCTATCAAGTCCCCCGTGTGGTAGACTACCACGTCGCCACCGAAGCAGGTCGCTTCCCGCACCAGGGATTGGTTGGAGACCTTGCATTGACCGTCCTTCAGGAGGAACATGGCGATCCCTGTGGGTACGGGTGAGAATGTCAGTTACTTTGGAGGAGCTGGTGCAAAGGCCCGCCACCCCAGCAGCTCTGGTTAGTGGAAGTCATAACTTCCAATGTATGCCAGAACTTGCTGTGAGATTCGCCTCAACGGTCATCTCACCGGTCTACTCTGCACCCAACACCAAATAAAGTTATTCACTGCTTCATCCCATGCAAAGAGCACAGGAAGGACCGCAGACCTCTGGGTTAGTCTAGTGTGAGAGAAAAAAAATCTTCCACTGGAGCATAAAGGAAGGAGATTGGATAAAGTTGGGCTAGATGAAGTTAGGTTGATGCCTGAACATAACCTAGCCGAGCCTGACCCGACCTACTCTCACCTAACCAAACCTAGCTCTATGTTAGCTAAGAAATCTGGGGAAAATGTTCAGTCACTCAGAATTGGGAAGGATCTCTTATCTGGAAACATTGGAAGGAAGATCTTCACTTAATTCGCCTAGCCTTTGTTCGATGCTCCCTCAGCGAAATCCTATAGGTTATTTTAGTCGAAGCTACAGACCTTCTGAACGTCTTTTTCCATGCCCACTTTACTTCCTCACAATTTCATACTATGAATGCTGGTCTACTCCGTTCTTCTCCTATTTCCTGGGTTCCTTTTTCCATGAGCGTTGACCCGGGGGAGATCTCCCAGTTCGTTGGGTTTTACGTTTTTTGACAAGCTGTCTCTCCGTCTTTCTTCCCTCTCAAAACCGTTAACTACTACTTAAAAAAAAAAAGAAAAAAAAACAAGATTCAGGCATTAAATTCAATTCATCACGTCAGGGACACAAACTGAACCTTTGACCTTTTTTGAGTTTTTTCTCTTCATTTCCTTTCTCTGCCCAAAAACCAGTTTGCTATCTTAACTTCAGGGACGACCTTAAGTGTATCAACCCAGAGATTTTGGTAAATATGATCCTTTTTTTTTTTTTTGCTGAAAAAAGGGTCCTTACGTACAGTAGTGGGCTATCATGTCCTAAAATATGTATTATGCCGATGCGGTCACTTGAAACTCCCCCCACACACAAAAAAAGGAGGCACCAAAGTGGGGTAGAGGAGGGAAGTGTGCGTGCAAAATTTCGATTATTCGTAATTGTCGTAGAAGGGATGTTTGGCAGTGGGCTATAAGATGACCTTCCAAGGGGTGAGAAACTTCGATAAATATCGTTGGATACAGTAGATATGCACACAAATTTGGTGTAGACTTCATTACTTCTGTAGTGATCTCTACATCATCACCTACAGCATGACAGTCTTTTCAGCAAACTCAGAACGGTGAGTGGAGTGAAGAGAGGAGAAAATTAGACGATAGTGGGAGAGTTGTTAGTAGGTAGAGGGGAAAATGGAAGAAAGGTGAAAACAGAAAAATAGGAAGAGAATGAATGACCAGTCAGTGCCGGTTTAGTTAGGGTAGGTTAATCAATTAGGTTACTGAGTGGTTTGCAATTGGAAAAAAAGGTCGTCAGACCGTTGTGATGTAGATTG
>LQNS02277243.1:11468086-11483998 GCA_001587735.2 Parhyale hawaiensis | reverse complement strand
AAGAATTGTTTCAAGAATTCCAAAACTGACTTAGTTTTTGTTCTAGCATATAAACTCACAGACTTCTGCTTGTTTGAAATTTCCAAAAGACCTAAAAACTAACCTAAATTGGAAAAAGGTTACGTCAGTAACAGTTATTGTTTAAATATTCTGTGCAAATATCAGACCAATCAGCTCACAAACAAAAAGTTTTCTGAAATCAGTTTTGATCCTCTGGTGAGTACTTAAGTAATGAAACATAAATATACTAGCGGGACCCGTGGAAATTCAACGGTTGAATAAAGTCTACACCTTCCAAAAGGTACGAGAGCACATTACGCTATTGATTCTTAGCTTTTCACTTAATAGGTTTAGCTAATTTTAGGCCAATCTTACTATAGATATTCATTGCATTGCAGGTTGTAAATGACTTATAGTTTGCTCTTTGTCCCTCAAGTATTATTACTTTTAGATGGCATGTTCTCATATGTACAATCTAATTCTAAGCACCAGAATACTGAGTAAACACTGATATTGAGAGTAATAAAGTGTTACTGTTACCTGAGTTCAACCTAAAGCAGCTCTTCTACCGTAACATATCCCGTCCAAGATAATGCCCGTCACTTAGCCGCCCTGATGAACTCTTTCTAACTCAATAATGCGTGTCTACCCTAAGATAATAATTATATGCTAACTTGACCCATGGGTGAAGCAAGAAAATTCCACGATTAGTTGACGTTCTTACTTTGTAAAATGCAACAATCCTGAGCTACGCTATCATACTCATTTTAGCTTGACCTAACGCAGCTCTTCTTACCTAACCTGCCCTGTATATAACGCAGACCCCTCAAGGGCATATATATAGGATGGGCCATAGGCCATAGGGTTAGGTTACTTAAGGTTCGTCCATCCTATGCTACGAGGCCAGGTAACCCTAGGGGCCTGTGCAGGTTACCTCAGCCATTAGCTAGGCCTTCGAGACGTCTCTCTTTCGTGCCCACTTTACTTCCTTCCCGATTTCATACTCCTACTTGCTCATGCTTTATTTTGTTCTTCCTTTTCTTTCTGGACTTGCTGTTCTCATGCGCGTTGATCCTGTGTGGGAACACCTACGTGCATAGGTTCCCCATTTCTCTTGACGTACTGTATGTCCCTTGCTCTTTCCTCTGTGATATCGTTCTGCTCGGAAACGGCGGCTTAAACTCCCTAACTATAACTAAATAAATAACGCTAGAGGTCCCCGCGGTCAAAAATGACGGCAAAAATTTTCTGATTAAGGTTTTTATTGTTCCGGTTCCTAGGATGGGTTTTGCTGTAAAATAGGTCTCATCCATCCAGGCCTGATCTTCCATTAATGGAACGCAAAATGTGCAGGCATCAGTTTTGCTAGAGCAAAATATCCGCCTTGCAAGATAAGGCGCGAATATCAGCTTGGAACTGGACTAACGTTGAGCAGCACTAAGAAAATATAGTTGGTAAAAAAAAATTCACCGGAAATACTTAAGGCTTACTGTAACCAGGATACCAATCGATTGTTGAACCTCAAGCGTCGAATGTAAATTCAATACAAAATGCGTCAGCTCAGCGAAAAATTTCAGCAGCATCAAAGAGATTCAGCTAACGTCTAACGAATCAGGGGAAAGTTTCTTCGCTTCCATCCGATGACGCTGCTATGGATGCAGCTGAAACCTGTTCAAATTCCACAGAACAGAAGCAATGTTCTTCAGTGATATCTCAGACCTGTATCATCCTAATTGCCCCTATCTAATACTGAAGGAACCTGTGCAATTTCAACAGAAAAGAAGACTCTTCAATTATGATGCCTTCGGAACCGCAACATGCAAAGAAAGATTTAAAAATGTCCCAAGTCAGGCAGTGAATCTTCTACCTAAGACATGCCTAGAAGTAGCAGCTATATTTTAACTTGGCTCTCAGCACCATTCTCCTGCAGCGTATCCTAACTACATATCTTACATATCTAGCTAGCCCTATTAAAACCGTCGGGCGCCATAATCGAAGTGAAAATAATATGTTGTGAAAGAAATGAAAAGCGGTAGATAAGATACAAGTGAACTGGTCTTCATTGCTTTGCTTTGAAAGTGACCGAAATTTTTTTAAGGAGCGCTAAAGAAGGCATCTGTGGTTGAACTTCGTTCCAGCGAAAATCAGAGCTTCTTACAACTTGAATTTTCCCCATCATATATTGAAAAGCGTAACGTGTGGAGACACAGACGGACATAGGGACAGATGGAGCCTCAAGCAGAATTATACTATAGATGTAATTTAATAATTTAAAGGTAATAAAATATGATAAATATGAATTCATATAGTTTCTAGGATAACACAACACAAATATAGCTTTCAAATTTCATCCGTAGCTCAAAAAGTGCATTACAGTATGACATTTTGCCACAATATTTTACTTTTTTGCCTATCCTGTAGAATGTGATTTTTTCACTTAAAAATTAGGTAACAGAAGTCAACGAGTTTTTATGCTGGAAAACCCCAGAGACTATTTTGGAATCCTTGAAACATTTATAGCAACAAAGTATTTCTATTTTTCCAATTTCTACCTATAATTTTCTTGTCACAGCTCAAACAGAAAATAGAAAATCCAAGATCGCTATTGGGTTGGAAATGTTGCAAGGACTCTAAAACTGCCTTAGTTTTTTTGTTCCCAAGCCCAAACTCGATAACGTTTTATGAGCAAAATGTGTTTCTTTTTCAAAATGTTACATATCATGCAAATTTCAGAACAATCAGTCCCCAAGTAGAAGAGTTTACTAAAGTCTAGGTTTATTCCCTTAAATTTTGTAAGAGAAAAGAGAAACGTATCATCTACGTATACGTCTTGGTTATGAGGTCCAGGTCTCAGTATCCTAGCATCAGGCGGTAAATAAATGCTCTGTGTTTAAAGAAAAGTTGGGCTCCATCTGGAGCACAACCGAGCAAGCTCTTCGAAGCTAGAGCTGTAGCCAGGAGACATCGCCACGCCTCAAAGATATTGTTGACACAATTTTATTGCCGCAAACGTTTACCGAATAGCTGCAGTTTTACTGAACAGAACACATCGCGCCTTTGAGATACCGTCGGCACTATCACCTTATTTATATCGCTCTTCTTATGGTGCACATAATTTTTCAGCCATATGACCACTAAATTGAGGCAAGTCTCCACGTTAAATACTATTTTTCTTTCTACCGGTAAGCTACGTGTGACAACCAATTTTGAATTGAAGTGCCTTGTGAGGGTAAAGGAGACGCAATTTACATAGCATCACACATACACATCTGAAATTGCACTCTATGTATAATAGGTACGTGATACGCAGCTCATCGGTTGGTTTGTTGATTGGTGGCTTGCTTGGATGGTTAGTTGCTTGCTTGGTTACTTGATTGGTCTCCCGCCCTAATCTGTTTGAAGCACTAGAGAGAAGAAAATTCAGCCAGTGAGCGGCAAGAGGTCCGGTGCATTGACAAACTTAGATATTAGAAATCTAAGCATTGAAGGCGGCTGAAATACCTACCTTCAAGCATTGTCATAGACCCTAGATCGGTGGTCATAAGCTTTGAGTCATGACTGCCGAAGAGGTCATGGGCCTCTTTCTGGCGGTCATGGAGAGACCAAGATTTTGCCGAATTTTTATGATAGTTACGGATTGTTTTTTAGTCTGTTTTTGTTTGGTTTTATCCTTGTTTATTGTCGTTCATGAGCGTCTTCTTTGCTATTATTGCACTTACTGATGAGAGTAATTGTCAAAATGTGTCAACGTCATTAGAAATATTAGATTTTCAAGCGGCTCATATAGGTGGGGAGGGGGGCAGGGTAAGTGGGGTTTTAGTGANAATTCAGCTCTGTTACAGTGTAAGAATTGTTTCAAGAATTCCAAAACTGACTTAGTTTTTGTTCTAGCATATAAACTCACAGACTTCTGCTTGTTTGAAATTTCCAAAAGACCTAAAAACTAACCTAAATTGGAAAAAGTTACGTCATTCACAGTTATTGTTTAAATATACTGTGCAAATATCAGATCAATCAGCTCACAAACAAAAAATTTTCTGAAATCAGTTTTGATCCTCTGGTGAGTACTTAAGTAATGAAATATAAATATACTAGCGGGACCCGTGGAAATTCAACGGTTGAATAAAGTCTACACCTCCCAAAATGTACGAGAGCACATCACGCTATTGATTCTAAGTTTTTCACTTGACAGGTTTAGCTAATTTTAGGCCAATCTTACTATAGATATTCATTGCATTGCAGGTTGTAAATGACTTATAGTATGCTCTTTGTTCCTCAAGTATTATTACTTTTAGATGGTATGTTCTCATTTGTACAATCTAATTCTAAGCACCAGAATACTGAGTAAACACTGTGTATTAAGAACAATAAATTGTAACTGTTACCTGAGTTTAACCTAAAGCAGCTCTTCTACCGTAACACACCCCGTCCAAGAAAACGCCCGTCACTTAGCCCTGACGAACTCCTTCTAACTCAATGATGTCTGTCTACCCTAATATATTAATTACATTGTATACGCTAACTTGACCCGTGCGTGAAGCGTGAGAATTCCACGATTAGTTAAACTTCTCACTTTGTAAAATGGAGCAATCCTAAGCTACGCTATCATACTCATTTTAGCTTGACCTAACGCAGCTCTTCTTACCTAACCTGCCCTGTATATAACGCAAACCCCTCAGGGGCATAGGATGGGCCATAGGGTCAGGTTAGTTTAGGTTCGTCCATCCTATGCTATGGCGCCAGACAACCCTAGGGGCCAGTGTAGGTTACCTCAGCCATTAGCTAGGCCTTCGGGACGTCTCTCTTTCGTGCCCACTTTGCTTTCTTCCCGGTTTCATACTCCTACTTGCTCATGCTTTATTCTGTTCTTCCTTTTCTTTCTGGACTTGCTGTTCCTGTGCGCGTTGATCCTGTGTGGGAACACCTTCGTGCATAGGTTCCCCATTTCTCTGGGCGCACTATATATCCCTTGCTCTTTCCTCTGTGATATCGTTCTACTCGGAAACGGCGGCTTAAACTACCTAACTATAACTAACTAAATAACGCTAGAGGGCCCCGCGGTCAAAAATAACGGCAAAAATTTTCTGATTAAGGTTTTTATTGTTCCGGTTTTTAGAATGGGTTTTGCTGTAAAATAGGTCTCATCCATCCAGGCCTGATCTTGCATTAATGGAACGCAAAATGTGTAGGCATCAGTTTTGCAAGAGCAAAATATCCGCCTTGCAAGATAAGGCGCGAATATCAGCTTGGAACTGGACTAACGTTGAGCAGCACTAAGAAAATATAGTTGGGTAAAAAAAATTCACTGAAAATGCTTAAGGCTTACTGTAACCAGGATACCAATCGATTGTTGAACCTCAAGCGTCAAATGTAAATTCAATACAAAATGCGTCAGCTCAGCGGGAAATTTCAGCAGCATCTAAGAGATTCAGCTAACGTCTAACGAATCAGGGGAAAGTTTCTTCGCTTCCATCCGATGACGCTGCTATGGATGCAGCTGAAACCTGTTCAAATTCCGCAGAACAGCAGCAATGTTCTTCAGTGATACCTCAGACCCGTATCATCCTAATTGCCCCTATCTAATACTGAAGGAACCGGTGCAATTTCAACAGAAAAGAAGACTCTTCAATTATGATGCCTTCGGAACCAAATCATGCAAAGAAAGGTTTAAAAATGTCCCAATTCAGGTATACTGTGAATCTTCTACGTAAGACCTGCCCGTCAACCATGTTAGTAGCCGTCCACTTGGCGCTAAAAAACTTCCTGTGTGAAAACTAGCAGTGCTAGAAAGTCGTAGATAGGCTTGAACCGAAGTAGTGCCGCACCATCCCTGAAAATGAGGAGCGAAAAAAGTAAAGCAAGGAAAAATGGCGGTGATTTTCACATTTTTTCGTGTTTTTAGTGAAAGAAATGGGAAAACCACCACCATTTTTTCTTATTTCTTACCTGCAATTTTTGTAAGAGAAAAGAGAAACATATCGTCTACTTACACGTCTGGGCCATGAGTTCCAGGTCTCAGTATCCTAGCATCAGGCGGCAAATAAATGCTCTTAGTTTATAGAAAAATTTGGCTCCATCTGGAGCACAACCGAGCAAGCTCTTCGAAGCTAGAGCTGTAGCCAGGGGACATCGCCACACCTCAAAGATATTGTTGACACAATTTTACTGGCGCAAAGGTTTTCCGAATAACTGCAGTTTTACTTTAAAATAACTTCGCTCCTTTGCGATACCGTCGGCACTATCACCCTATTTATATCGCTCTTGTTATGGTGCACAAGTGTTGCAGCCATATGTCACCAGTAAATTGAGGAATGTCTCCATGTTAAATACAATTTTTTCTTTCTACCGGTAAGCTACGTGTGACAACTAATTTTGAACTGACGTGCCTTGTGAGGGTAAAGGAGACGCAATTTATATAGCATCACACAGACACGTCTGAAATTGCACTCTATGTATAATAAGTACGTGATACGCAGCTCATCGGTTGGTTTGTTGATTGGCTGATTGGTGGCTTGCTTGGATGGTCAGTTGCTTGCTTGGTTACTTAATTGGTGTCCCGCCCTAACCTGTTTAAAGCACTAGATAGAAGAATATTCAGCCACTGAGCGGCAAGAGGTCCGTTGCATTGACCAACTTAGATATTAAAAATCTAAGCTTTGAAGGCGGCTGAAGTACCTACCTTCAAGCATTGTCATAGACCCTAGATCGGTGGTCATAAGCTTTGAGTCATGACTGCCGAAGAGGTCATGGACCGCTTTCTGGAGGTCATGGAGAGTCCAAGATTTTGGCTAATTTTTATGATATCTACTGATCATTTTTCAGCTTTTTTTGTTTAGTTTTTATCCCTGTTTATTGTCATTTATGAGCTTTTTCTGTGCTATTATTGCAGTTACTGAAGAGATTGATTTTCAAAGTGTGTCTACGTCATTAGAAATAGTACATTTTTAAGCGGCTCATATAGGTGGGGAGGGGGGCATGGTAAGTGGGGTTTTAGTGAAGGGTGTCACGTACTGGAAGAGCTTATGAACCGTTATGATCAGATGAAGTGGAAAAAGAACGATAAAAAAGAAACGAAATTCATGAGTATACAGCTATGATGGGGTGAGAAGGAAGAAGGGTTTTCTTTGGAATACATTATTTTCTACCGTCTCTTGGTGTTGGTGAGGGCCACTATAATAAATGAGAACAGTTGTCTTCGTATTTATACATTTAACTACAATGTCTGTAGGAATTAACACTTTATGTGTTATCTCAGTTGGTTATTGATGCAAAAACTTGATAAATTTCAAAATATAGCGCCAGTAGAGAGAAGGTTATCCATTTGTACTGTTTCTGGCCTCGAACTTCACCCCATTCGGGTTTTCTAGGCCTCCCCCACTTCCGGTTCCCACCTCTACCCCCCCCCCCAATAAAGAAGTACGTTAGCCAGAAGAAATTGCTTGCACTGCCGAAACGCAAAAAAAAAAAACATGTACAAATAGCAGCCTTACTCCCTGCAGGCGAAATCATTTTCAGCTGGACGGTACGTCTACTTCTGAAATTCACAACCTGCTACAGACACTGAGGAATTAAGATAGGAATGCGCCTGACATCACAACACTTGACGACTGCCAAGCTGAACTGGGGCCTCAAATTTACACATGGAGGTTCCTACGCCCGGTTAGAAGTAAGGTTTTCAAGTCATTTTCTCGCGCTGTGGTCCTCAGTAGATATAAGCTACTAATTTATTTGTGATGCTAACCACGACTTGTCAGAGCATTGCACCAAGAGACACATCTGAAAGTTCCTGGCCATATTTGTAACAAAGGATTATGTTCATCAAATAATCGCTCGTGACATCGTGAAATGATAATTATAACTGGAAAACTCCGCTTTCATTTGTGATTCTGCTTTGTCTCTCGATGTACGCTGATGATGTTCAAATTGCGATACCCTGTTCACTAGACAATCAAGCTCTTGCACAAGATAGAGCTGAGAGGATTCTAAAGGAACTCAAAGACTGGTATGNTTGTTTGCTGCTATATTTGGATGTGATTTCCGAATAGCACAGGAATATTCTCAGTTGTTTAATTACCCTGCCGGTGGCCTATACACCTCGAGGTACTCACCACAAGCAAATTCGAAAAGGTACCTTGAAAAAGTACGCATAGCTCTGTGGATAAGAGTCAGCCTGAAGGTGTGGCCCCTAGTTCACTACACTTCCGCCAATGAGGCTATGTTGTCGTCGGGTTTGTCTGTCTGTTATTCTGTCTGTCACCAAGATAACTCAAAACGTTATGGACGGACTTAACAAAATTTACAGTGATCGTTAGTTATGTTAAGAGGAATAGATGAGTAACTTTTGATGATGATCCGTCCATCAGTTTGTTTGTTTGTCTGTTTAATTTTTCTCAATGCCATTAACTTAAAAAGTTACGGACGGATTTTTATGAAATTTAGATGAGTTTTTAGGTATATGACGAAGAGTAAATGACCAAATTTTTTTGATGATGTGTTGGTTCATTCGTGTTTTTACCGCCGTGTTTGATTTTACGCTTGTGAGCGCAATAACTCAAAAAGTTTTGGATGGATCGTTATGAAACTTGCAGGAGTTGTTGGTAATGTTGAAAGACATAAATTATTTAATAATGGTGCAGATCGGTTGGTTTATTTGTATTTATCACCCGCAAACAAAGTTAGAGAAGTGATGTTTTCGTTGAAGATTTAAGTATATATAAATATATTTATCTGTCCACCCAATAAGTGGTCGAATGAGTTGAGGTATGTTGATAATTTTTTTCAGAGAGTTTGGTGGGTTGTCCTCAATGTGATCCAGGCCAAAAAACTGGGACTAGCTGGCCATAAAAATTGACGGCGATGAAATATGTTCTCCACCAAAAACAGGTAGAAGGAGTTGCGCCACGTTCATGATTTTTTGCAGGGGGTCTGTTCCGCTGTCCTCGATGTGACCCCTGCCAAAAAATTAGGATAAGCTGCCCATCAAAAATGACGGCGATAAAATTTGCTCTCTCCACGGTAGATGGTCTTACGACACGAAGCGATCTAGTTTTGATTTATGTTTGTTATAATGTTTGTTAGCAGCATAACTGATGAAGTTATGAACGGATCGTCAAAAAATATCCTGAACTGTTAGCCTACTACTATCGAAAGGCACAAATGATTAGATTTTAGAGTTGATACAAAGGAAATCGTAGTTTCTGAGCCAATTTGAATTTTTCGTTACCGGTGCCTTACTTAGCGGAGGTATGCGCTCTGAGAGTGCTCTAGTTCTTTATGTTATCAGGTGAGTTATTATTTTTTTATGAAATGAGACAACATATTACAAATTTTCTAGGTGTGCCAAGCTGAGAAAAGGTTGGGAACAACAATAGAGGGGGAAATGCAGCAGTGAACATGACTGGGGATAACGTTAATGCAGGAAATTTAAAATAAGATAGACAAAGGAAAGCTATGCAATCGTCGAAATTGTACAAAACGAAAGAAATTGACTTTGGAACGAAAGCAATCAATCCATAATTGTGCAATTGGATCAGTTACAAGAAATACATAGGACAAGAGTTTCGAATCGTGGGTAACTCGCGCTATCTGGGGTGCGAGATGGTCTACCAGTGGGTGTGAAATCTTCGATAAAACCAGGTGGTACATATAAATTTGTTCACAAATTTTGAAAATTTCATTCTCTATCATTCGATGAGTCATTATTTTTGTAGGGGGTGAGAACATTGTAAAATTTTTCCAGGGGTGCTAGGCTTAGAAAAGTTTGGGAACCGCTGTACTAGAAAGACATTTTCAAATTTTACTCTCATTTTCGTTATAACAGTTCAAAACCAAAAAAATATATAAATTTTTCGAAAAATTAGTTGGTGATTAAAAATTGCTCATGAAAAGAAAACAAAACGGAAATATTTAATTAAGCTCTGTTACTTTGTAAGAATTATTTCAAGAATTCCAAAACTGGCTTAGCTTTTGTTCTAGCATA
Source organism: Parhyale hawaiensis (assembly GCA_001587735.2). Lineage (NCBI taxonomy): Eukaryota > Metazoa > Arthropoda > Malacostraca > Amphipoda > Hyalidae > Parhyale > Parhyale hawaiensis. Next base: position 11,474,019 of record LQNS02277243.1, on the reverse strand, counting down.
TAAACTCACAGACTTCTGCTCGTTTGAAATTTCCAAAAGACCTAAAAACTAAGACCTAAATCGGAAAAGTTACGTCAGTAACAGTTATTGTTTAAATATACTGGGCAGATATCAGATTAATCGGCTCACAAATAAAATCAGGTCTCTGAAATCTGTTGTGATCCCTATGGTGAGTACTTAATAAAATATAAATACACTAGCGGGACCCGTAGAAATTCCAAGGTTGAATAAAGTTTATACCTTCCAAAATGAACGAGACCACGGTACGCTAGTGATTCTAAGTTTTTCACTTGATAGGTTTAGCTAATTTTAGGCCAATCTTATAACGATAGTCGTTGCATTGCTGTTGTAAATGACTTCTATTTTGCTGTTTGTCCCGCAAGTATTTTACTTTTAGATGGCATGTTCTCATATGTACAATCTAATTCTAAGCATCACTGTGTATTAAGAACAATAAAGTGTAACTGTTCCCTGAGTTCAACCTAAAGCAGCTCTTCTAACGTAACACACCCCGCTTAAGATAAGGCCCGTCACTTAACCCTGACGAACTCTTGCTAACTCAATAATGTGTGTCTACCCTAAGATAATAATTATATTGTATACGGTAACTTGACCCGTGGGTGAAGCGCGGGCATTCCACGATTAGTTGAACGTTCTCACTTGTAAAATGGTAATGCGCCTGACATCACAACACTTGACGATTGTCAAGCTGAACTGGGGCCTCAAATTTACCTAGGAGATTCCCACGCCCGGTACGAAGTAAGGTTTTCAAGTCATTTTCTCGCGCTGTGGTCCTCAGTAGATATAAGCAACTAATCTATTTGTGAAGCTATCCACGAGTTGTCAGAGAATTCATCAAGAGGCACATCTGAAAGTTCCTGGCCATATTTGCAACAAAGGATTATTTTCATGAAATAATGGCTCGTGACATCGTAAAATGATAGCGAAGATAATTATAACAGGAAAACTCCGCTTTCATTTGTGATTCTGCTTCAAAATATCTCGAGTTTTTTCGTTGGCCTGCTGCTCTACTTTTGCATCATGGAATCGCATTGATTAATATTTCATTGTGAAATAAATAGAAATTTAGTAAAGTAGTTCCTTTGCCAATAAGCAAATGAATTTCTCCATCTGACACTTCATACCGGAACGGAGGGACCAAGGAACCAACCAACAAACAAACTATATATTACATCACAGTGGTTTTTTAGATTGTTTTTACATCGCAATTACAAAAACGTACTGAGTATTTTCCTCCGTCAAAGAGGTGATGTTTTTGTCGAGATGGTCTGTTTGTCACTGAGTCTATCTGTCACACTGTTACCAAGAAATTATTGAGGGATCTTTACAACATTTACGGGGATTGTTTGATACGTTAGGAAGAACCGACGATTAACTTATGTGAAGATCGTTCAACCGTTTGTTTGTCACTTTGTTGGACTTTTTTCTTGGTATACCATAACTCAAAAAGTTACTGACGGGTCTTCATGAACTTTGCACGAAAAGTTAGTGAAGTTTCTTGGAGTGAATAACCTAATTGTTACCTTGGCTGGCCGCCGCCTCAGCGCAGGCCAGAAAATCGCCCCCGACGTCCCCCAGCGCCTCGGCCCCAATCCAGCAGTCGGCAAATTCCTGAGGTACTTCGTACCTCCGGTAGACGGCGCCCGACGTCGTCTTGTAGGTCTGGAACTCCATGGCCACGGTCCGGGGCCGACAGGAGTCGGGGAACTCGAGGCCGTAGGTTCGGATCTGCGGCAGGGGTAGCAGTTACTGCCAGCGGGGGCGAAGCTAGAGCTGGCTGTAGAGGGAACACTATAGGTCTCTACAGTAGTGGGTAATGCGACGAGATACGAGTTTTTGAGGGTAACCTATCTTCGCGGCTCCCCTCGCGCGTGGGCTTCCGGTTTATAACGGCCAATGCACTACCGGTTTAGCGGGGGTCAGGGGGGCGCAAACCGGCAGTGGGCGGGGCCTGAGAAACCGGAAGGGGCGGCGCGATGACTTGGCAGCGCGAGAGGAAGCTACCCTCAAAAACGCGTATCTCGTCGCATTACCCACTACTCTCTACCATGTGTGTGTGTCCACAGGCACTGAATAGGAAGTAATATATTACCCCTATTCAGCTAACTATATTGGATAAATGCTTACGATTGTACGATACAGTTATACCCTACCGAAGCCCAATGCCCTCTGCTATTTTAGGAGGTGATGCTGTGCTGCAGGTGCAGCAACTGCGGCATCAGTGACATTCCATGGCAACTAACGTTAAGGCGCTGCACAGTTTTATGCCGGGATGCGCGGACTTTTTATCTAGAGCTAGAGGTGACTTGTGAAATTACTACGGCTTGCTGTTAAGTTGGATATCATCATTTAGCTAATGGAAGAATTGCAAATATGGAATTAAACTGTGTAGTACCTTCACTTCAATATGTGCGCGTGGCTGCGGGACTGAAGGGTCAACTGAGGCCAAGGCCACACCCGTGCAAAAAATGACTGGCCACGAAAAAAAATGTAGCACGAAAAAACGTAACGTCGGGTACAGCAAGCTACTGTCCCCACCGACGCAACCCAGATCGCGCGAAACACCGCGCATTGAAGTCGATCACAGGCAACGTATCTCCCTCAAAAATTGCATTGCCTGTTGCACTGGTGTGGCCCCGGCTTATCGGTGCCGTTAGAGAGTTGACGACTATAGCTTGGTTGTAAATAAATAAAATAATCCGAATGATAGAATTTCCCGCACTGCTTTTGCGACTTACGTTAAGTTAAGTCCATCTGACCGTACAGCCAGAATGGGAAATCCACATGCATTTGGTCGTGCTAAAAATCGATGCTCACTAAGCCCGAAAGAAATGTACAGCTGCAGTCGACCACGAATCGTCACTCAAAGAAGTGCACAGCTGCAGTCGATCACGAATCGAGAGCTGTGGTCCCCGCAACCAAAAGTGTTGAAGTTCAAATATTTGATCACATTAACTAAGGATTGCTGCGAGTGATAATTGTGAAAGTAAAACGCCGACACGGAAACTGTGCAGTTAAGCGCGAAATCTCCATAACGTGAGGGAAATCCCACAGGGCCGCAGCCGCGTTGCGCGACAGAGTTGTTATTGTAACCACCCGTCAACGAAGTGAGAGAGGTGATAGAGTTTCGTTGGACATTTAAGTGTCTATCCTTATGTAATAAAACGCTTCGTGTATTTATTTATTTCGTGTCCGCTTTGAAGGAAATAGATAGGCGAAAAATAGGCCCGGTTGCATATTTTGTAAATCGATGATCAGGTTGCAGAAGATGGCGACGGCTGGTCCTGATCCCTTTATCTGAAGACGCTTCTGGTTTAAAACACTTCTTGAAATCGGAACACTATGTATGTAGCTTCTGGAGCCCGATTTTATTATTTCTTTCTCTCAGGTCAAGATGCATAAATTCGGCAGATGGTCAACGAAGCACTCTGGAGCGGGTGATTTTCCACGGGCAGTAGACCACTATTTCTTCTAGCTTACTGTCTTTCACTTCTTCTTCTTCTAAGGCAGTATTATTCCCGTTCAGAGGGGGGTTACTGAAACAGATATTGGTGTTCTATATATTTCTGTCCATTGCCATGGGCACCTTCAGTTGCATACCATGCATATCATCCCTCACTGTCATTCTCTGAAGGTGTGAATTTTGTTTCATAGCCCAAAATTTAAAAACTTCAGTGAAGCAGATATCTAAGTTCGCAAGACCGTATCTTGGCTACGGAGAGCTGACAAGCATACAAGCTGGTTGGAGTTGAATTCAAGTTTGTTGCGGTGTGTTACTCAATATTTTTTTCTGCCTCTCACTATTAATTGGAGATGCACGCCTAATCAAGAAGGAAGATAGGGAACGTACCTATAAGTAGTACGAGAGTACTACAGTCTCAAGATCGAAGACGTTCAACGAATGCATGGAGAGAGATGAATCGTCTATGCGACACAGTCAAGAAAGACTTGATGCAGATAGGTTACAGTAGTATATAAGAGCTGCTGCAGCGTAAGCGAGAAAATGAAACAAATCCGAAAAGGAGCCCTACGGTTGAAAGCATGATATAGGATCGATGAAGAAAAGGAATAAAGTCAGAGATGAGAACATTTCGCAACTGCCTATAATAATAAAAAATATCGATTATTGCTTGAATTATTTCACGCGCAGGTCCACCAGTCTGTTTATAATTCTGCTTCAGGCTCCGTCCGTCCAGCCGTGCGCCTCAATGTCTGTACCTGACGCTTTTCTATATAAGGTAGAGGAACTTCGAGCTGCAAGAAACTCTGCTTTTCTCTGGGAGGAAGCTCTAAACAACGATGGTCCAAGACGTCCAATTTTCCAGGAAGTAAGAAAGAAGCTCTTAAAGAAATTTTCAGTCAGTTTCGCAGCAAAGACATGAAGTTCCTTTTCCACGTATCATACCTACATACCGTACCGATTTTTCATATCTAAGTCTGGAAAAATTCGTATCCAGAATAGAGTGCAGCGAGCTGTTCTGACCTGCTTCATTCTAAAGTATTTTTGAAGTGAAGGCGCGATGTTTAAAGAAATCACTTGAACTGACGGAAAAAAGGGCTATCGGCGACATGAATCAATTCTTGAAAACAAGGGCTGAGTCTGCTGTATTTTTATTTTGTCGGAAAACCATCGCACATATAAAGTAAAAGTAGTCTCGGGTTCAGATTTCGAAATGAAATAAACAAATTCACCGATAAAAAATAAAAATGTTAAAAATATGGAAGTATTAATAATAATATTTTCAGACGATGAGAAACAAAGGTTAGTAATATCGTGTAAATATAGAAGAAAGCAATGAGAAAAGTACTTCCGAGGAATGAATTTGCTATATTGGTTTTTATGTTGTCTTTATGTTTAGCATACACTGGCTACGTTAGGCCACTTGCGTCCGAGTCGAATTACGGAAGCGCTTCACGTTTTTGGAAATCAGGTTTTTGTGCCGGTGGCAACGTCTGAATTTATTTAGATATATCGATTCGGAATATGTACAATGGTGAATTGAAGCCCAATAAAAATTCACAGAGATATTTGAAACTGAGCAAGAGGTGCTCGTTGTAGTGGAATAGCTGCCGCGGCTCGGAGTTTAAGCGATGTTTAAATATAACAATATGGGACAAACCGAATAAGCCGAAACTGCATACACAGCAGCGTAATGGATAGGATAGGTAGGAACGTTCCCATGTTTCGACTCCCGTAAACAGCAAACTTGCGGTTAGACGGAGTTCGTAAGGATTAAGAGACCGGCGCTAAATAGGGGCAGGTTAGGTTGAGGCTCTGTATTAGGTCGCATTAAAAGTAAGTTTTAATAGCATAAGCTAGGATTGCTTCATTTTACAAAGTGGGAGCATTAACCAACCCTGGAGTTTCCAGGGGTCCCGCTAGTATTTGTAAACATATATATATATTTGACTGTCCACCCAATAAGTCGTCGAAAGAGTTGACCAACGTTCACATTTTTGCAAGAGTCTGGCAGATTGCCCACGATGTGTCCCATACCAAAAAAATAGGATCAGCTCGCCATAAAAAATGCCGGTGATGAAATATGCTCTCCCTCCAAAAAAGGTAGAAGGAGTTGAGCAATGTTCTTGATTTTTTGCACGGAGTCTGGTGGGCTCTGCTGGATGTGATCCACGCCAAACAAACTAGGATTAGCTGGTCATAAAAAATGACGACCATAAAATTTGTTCCCAGGGCGGGTGATGGTCTTACGCCACAAGGCATTCTAGTTTGTTGCCCTCAATAAGGCCCACCAATGTCAACTTTGGAGGAGGCTCCGGATGGGGCCTGGGTAGAGTGGAAGAACGTCGAAGAGAGGAAGAGAAGCGAGGAAACGCGTAGTCCCAAGTGGGTCTAACCAGAGACTGCTCACCGAAAGATCAGTGGAGTGACTAGAACACGGGAAGAGGTGACG
>LQNS02277243.1:11442323-11454661 GCA_001587735.2 Parhyale hawaiensis | reverse complement strand
TTGCCTCTACACTACTAAATGTCTGCGTTTGTAAAATGTTTAAAAGTAAAGAAAAGAGTAAATAGAATCATTATATAAGTATAAATGAAAATGTTTCAGAAGACAGCTCCATCATTAGTTGAATTGTGGAAATGTAGAACTATGAATAATTTTAGGCAATGTAATCGCACTAAACACAGTCTAACAAACCTAACTAAATACAGTTACGCTAAACAAAAGATTACTATGAAGGGTAAAAAGCAATATTATTCACATATTGCTTATCGAGTCACTAAAAGTAGCGGATATGAACTCTTTGTATTATAAGAGGGGCTAGAGCTTATGGATATAGAGAGATTCTAAGATTTGAAGGTCTAATTTATTCCGCGGGTGTCCCAACACTGTAAAATCATCATCCGCTACTTGGGCACCACACTGCTCGGCTTACGGCTGAATGAGGGGGGACAGCTAGTATTCGGGTCGTACGACCACTCCTGCCGCGATGCTCTGCTATTTTGGTGGAAAGGTTTCGTGACGTCATTCCGACGTACGATGATGCGCAAAACGCACAACTAGATTTATACACAAGAGAGCATCGGAATCTTGGAAGGAAAGAGTCTTAATTTGTAGTGAAAAAGAAACCAATTTTGAAATTATTAACCAGCATAGGACAGAATCTGTGTTTCGCAAAATAAACAGAAAATAAAGTGCTTATCTTACGGGACAATTTTTCATATACTGAACTAAAGTATAGAAAAACACAGTAGATCTGCCGGCAACTATTGATGGAAGTAATGGAAGCAACAGTACAATTTTGGTCAAGGAATTTCTTAATTCGTGTACTGATGAGACCAAGGGGGAACCCATTACTGACAAAAAAAAAAGAAAGATCTTAAAAAATTGAACTCTGCATGAAGGTCACAGTAAGTACAACAAACGCGGTAAGCTCTATTGATCAGAGTGTAACCAATATTCATTTTAAAAATGTAGAAACAAAAACTAAAAAAAAACTAGTGCCAAGGCTTGCGAACGTTGATTTACGGTAGACTGAAGTCCTAACTTGATTATCTTTTGATACTTGGCAATCTAAAAATGAAGGCGTCAGTTATTTCTTACACCATAGTGAAATTAATGCAAGAGTGCTTACTATTAAGGTAATCTAAAAATAATCTTACATGGCTAGGGTCACGAAATAAAATAACAGTATCGTCAACATAATGTTTGCAAAATATAGGTGGAAAATCTCTTAAAAAATTTATCACCTAAAACACATAAAATTAATTGATAAAGTTTGATCTTGAGGCAGACCCATGCCTAGGCTCCCTATTTCCTTATAAAACTTTCCAGTAAAATGAAAAAAAAAAGAATGCAAAACAGTATTTTTTAAGTTATTGTGCCAAAGAGCATAAAATTTAAAGCAGTGACAAACGAACGAACAAAAGGATCATTACCAAAATTTGGTCATTTACTCTATGTAATATACCTAACAACTCAAGCTAATTTCATCAAAATCCATCCATAACTTTTTGAGTTATGGCATTGAGAAAAATGAGGCAGACAAACAAACAAACATACAAACTAACCGATGGGCATATCTTCACCAAAAGTTAATCAACTGTTCCTCCTAACATACCTATCAACCCCTGTAAATTTTATCCAAATCGGTTCATAACTTTTTGAGTTATTTTGGTGACAGACAGACAGACAAACACCCAGACAAACAGACAAAGAGACAGACAGACAAATACGACGAAAACATAACCTCCTCGGCGGAGGTAAAAATTCGTAGTTCTACATTTCCAGAATTCAACTGATGATGGAGCTGTACTCCGAAACGTATACGATAATTTTATTAACTCTTTTCTTTAGTTTTAAATTTTATTAACTCTTTTCTTTAGTTTTAAATTTTAATAAACCTGAGTATTAAAGTAAGACCAAAATTTTTCGCTGAGCTATGAAGAGTTTACTACACCAAAGATACCGACGGCTTGTTCATCCTTTCAATGTATGAGAAAGTAATTTTGACCAATACCACTTTGGATAGCCATAGCCGCCCTTTCCTTATCAGCAAAGCAAAATCAACCTGTGACCAATGAATCTCAAATTAAATCTAGAAATTAACTCGTATGAAAAAAACCTTGCTTGAGACGTCATGAAGATAGTTAACAATACATATAACCTTCAAGCCTAACTAAAAATATATTTATATATATTTTCCTATCTCTGCATTGAAATGGTTCGACAGCCTGAAATTATCCTTATATATAGAAAAACGCTTCGTGTATTAATTTATTTCGAGTCTGCTCTTAAGGAAATAAATAGGCAAAAAATAGGCCAGGTTGCAGAGCCTGTAGGCTAATAATGTTTTTCATGAGATCGATGACCAGGTTGCAGAAGATGGCGAAATTGGGATCCTTTCTTGCCACGTTGGAGTGTTTGGTAATCCTATTCCCTTCTGATGGAATTCAGTGGGTAATGATTAGACCATCTTGCAGAAAATAGTTAAATTGAGAATTCGGGTGCTTATTACTTTGCTAAGGAGGTTAGGTTTCGTCGGTTTTGTGTGTCAGTTATTCTGTCTGTCACCAAGATAGCTCGAAACATTATTTACGGATTTGCAGGGATTATTAGATACGTTAGGAGGAGCAGATGATTAACTTTTGGTGAAGAGCCGTCCATCTGTTTGTTTGTCTGCCTCATTTTTTTATGTCATAACTCAAAAATTAGGGACAGGTTTTTATCAAGTTTACATGAATTGTTAGGTATATAACAAAGAGCAAATGACCACTTTCTTGACGATCTCTTTGTTCGTTCGTATCTTTGTCGCTGTGTTTGATTTTAGGCTTGTTAGCACAATCACAAAAATAATGAATGGATCTTTATGAAATTAATACGAGTTTTAAGTAATGATAAAAAACATAAATGATTAAATTTTGGTGCAGATCTGTTGTTTCGATTGTATGTTTGACTCTTGTTTGTCATAGCGTTTGTTAGCAGCAAAACTCAAAAAGTTATGAACAGGTCTTCAAGAAAATTGCACAAGCTATTATCACTATCAAAAGGTACTAATGATTAGGTTTTGGAGTTATTACAAAAAATCATGGTTTCAGATCCAATTTGAATTTTTCGTTACCGTTGCCTTACCCGGCGGAGGCATGCGCTCTCAGAGTACTCTATTTGTTATTAACATTGAATGCAGATCCTGTTCTAGGAGCTTCTCTTGCTGCTCCGGTGGACTCTGATATTCATTACTTTTTCTCTCCGTCGAAATTATATTTTCTTCCGTTCATGAATCCCAGTAAACCTTCAGTAGATAACGAACAGCAGAGTAAGCGATTTTTCCAGGTGTAGTAGACGTAGTAATTCCTTATTCTAAGTAGCTGCTTTCTCTTACGACAAAAGATATTCCTCAATATAAAAAGCATTGAACGTTTTCAGAATTAAAAAATACAGTAAGCATTCAGCACGATGCTTAGACGGGCTCTCCTAGCCAATTAACGTGATTTCTTAGCTCTTTTAGCAATGCGTCCCACAAATATTTGTAAAAACGTCAAACCAGTGCGAGAGAATGCAAACAAATGGCATCTACAGTTAGAGTGATTTCTTGCCGTATTTTCATCGCACCTACGAGAAGAAAAAATCGTCAGCAGGTTCGTACATTGCAACTTCCCTGGCTAAAGGCGTGACAGCAACGAGGGTCTCAGCATGTGCACCAATTAAGCGTTGCGTGTGAGATGGTGTGGACGCAGCCGTATGATAGTCATGGGACTAATCAGTGGGCTTGAAACATTTTACCTGCTATACGATTGTAGTAAACGCGGTTTTATCATTGCTTTCAGCAACTTGTAAAGAAATGATGTCTATAAACTATTATAATTATTTTTGCTGCGCTCGGCGAAATGGCACAGGCTACTCGAGCGGTAGTGTGGACGGGGCTCGAGTTACTGCATTCAATCTCCCAGTTCTTTGATTTAAAAAAACTAGTTCTATCGAAAAGCTAAATTTTTAATCACGGAATGGCGATAGCTGACCACCAGCCTTGAAACAGCGTGTCCAGGGCTGCCTGAGGGTATAGAGACTTCGAGAAATCTCCGAAGTTTCCGAATATGGAAAAATTATTCAAAGCAAGAAAATAGCTTCTTATTTCGTTACTCATTCAACACGCTGCCGAGCATTTTTCTATGGTAAAACTAATAAGAAATGACAGATATTTTTTTAATTATAATTATTATCGGAATAATATCTTCATTAAATTAAGGATTCTTCGGACAAGGTCAAGATGGCGTAACTCCCGCCGCCCATTTTGTACAGAAGAAACACTGTATTCCCGGACCAGCGGGAGGGCTAGTGGTGAGATATCCCCACATTGCACGTAACTGCTTACCGCTGGTTTGTCTGCCACTGTCAGCGAGTATGCGTGCAGTAAGTGTTTAAATTGGCTATTCAATTAATTTATAGTGACAGTAGACCTAACTAGACCCAATTAATAATATCATCCAAAGTAGCGAAGGCGGCATATGACACGCGCACAGCCTAGACACAATGCGGCGCATCCGAGGCACTGTTCGGTCTCTATGGACGCTTTTAGGCAGGCATCGGCGGCCTCGCGCCGAAAAACGTTCACCCCAGCAAGGCGCGCTTTTTCCTGCCGTGTTCCATGGATATGCCGCGCCTGGGCAAAGTAAGAGCATGTAACAGTATATTACTATTTTACCAAGGCTCGGGTATCGGCGGAATATCAGTGGAATGCTCCGATGTCCACTGCTGCCGTCGACATTGTTATCGATACTCTCCAGCTTGTGCAGAGGGTAACGGTAACTAATAAACCGATGGTTGTCCTCAAATTTCATCGAAGTCCTGGAAAATTACCGAATTATCCATTGCCCACCGCCCTAAAAGGCCATTCGGTGCGCCAGGTGCACTACGTCCAGCAGGAACTACCTGGTACCACAAGGTACCATCAGATATCATGACCATGAGCAATCATAAATTAAGCACCATGAAATGTAAAAAGGTACCAGGAGATACCATGTGGCATGGTGACGTATCATAAGGTACATGAACAGTCATAAGGTATCATAAAGTATCATGAGGTACTATGAAGCACCATGGGGCACCGTCAAGTTCATACGGTATCATGAGGCACTACGAGGTACCTTGTGGTTTGGTGACGTATCATGAAGTACATGAGGTGTCATAAGGTACCATAAAGTATAATGGAGTACCATAAGGCACCGTTAGGTACATAAGCTACTATAAAGTACCATGAAGATGAGCAATTCGAGGGCCAGTACACTAACCCAAGGCGCCCCACCTGCACGCCGAACAGGCACTGGACATAATAGGCGACCACAGCGCTACAGGGGGGGGGGGGGAAACATTCGCTGACTGGAATAAGCCCGAGTTGCAATCAACCCGAGTTGGAATAGACGCTGGTTTGAATAAGCCCGAGCTAGAGTAAGTGCAAATGGGAAGAAAGCAACCGTTTTCTCTGAGTATTTCTTCGGTTATTGTAACAATTTGCTGTTATTCGATCGGCTGTTACAAATTCAATCTGCGTGGAGTTGAGCCAAATTTCCCCAGCAGGAGTCGGTCATTTTCTGTAGCTCACCTAACGAGGAGGGAGTCGGTCACCCCCGCGAGTCGCAAGTCTTGGTAAAGTGCTTGTAAAAAGCAGATAATTTGCATGGTAAATCTTCTATGTCTGCATGTCAGGTGAAGAAAAAATGATCTGATTTGAATACGCGCTCTCTCGTCTATCTTCCACTGATCAAATATATCTATATTTAGCGGAGCAAGATGGCGCCTCTGGCTATACAGAGACACAGCTGTGTACTCTGTGACTCCACTGTATGTATGAGCACTGAAATCAAACTGTGTCGTTAATTTTTATACGCAGTCTTTAAATTTAGTTGGAATATAAAAAATTATACGAAATTAACTAAAATATCCAACCTGAAGTAGAAGAACAATACATTATGTCTCATATGGATGTTGGTCCGAACAATGTAAGGTTTCAGCATCTTGAGATGTTTTCGCTCAAATCAAACATGATAAAAGCATTAGCAGTTACCGTTTAGACTTACACCAATGGATAAAGTTGAAAATATCATTGAGGATTTACTACACGTAAAGTAAATTTTACCGAAGAAGGACGGGTATTCGTATTTTTTTATTTTAAATGGGTTGTGATTATTAAATTGTTGATTTAATTTTTTTTCCTTTGTAACTGAGTAAGCGAAGTGCATCGAGAGGAAAGTGAAAATGGCAAAGGAGAAACAAAACTGCGATTATTGTAATAGTGCGGCGTTGCTATGGAGATGCAATGCAATAAATCTTTTCTCTTGAAAGATCATGAATACTCCACGTCCCAGATCAGGACGGATGAAGGATGAAACGATGACGCAACATTCGGTGAAAGGGACACTCGGGCTCTGAATTATGGCTGATAGAATGGAAATATCTCAATATAGTACAAACAAGACTGAAATTATTATCGTGAACGTTACATAGCGGCTATTGCCGTTCAAGCAAAAGAAAAAAAAAAAGACTTTCATAATACTCATGGATGACAGGAAAGAAGTTACAAGAAATAACTACAGCTTAAGTACTCTGAAAACGCATATCTTTGCCAAGCGAGGCAATGTTAACGATCATTAATTTTCAAATCGGTCCTGGAACTTCGGTTTCCGTTTTATGATCATCAATATTCAGTCATTTGTGGCTTGAGAAGATTAACAGCTTCTGTAGTTTTTGAAGATCCGTCCATAACTTTCTAAGTTGCTCGCTGACAAACACTAAAACAACTAGAAAGCCTGGTGGCGTAATACCATCACCCACGGTAGGAGGCAAATTCAACGAAGTCATTTTTGATGAACGAAGTTAGGGCACCGCCCTAATTCCAGTTCTTTCAATGGGTCACATCTAGGTCAACCCATCAAACTCCCTACAAAAAATTATGAAAATTGCTCAACTCCTTCGACCATTTATTGGGTGGACAGATAAATATATACATACATGCATATATATTTAGAAACATATTCAAATTTTCAACGAAAACGTTATCACCTCTCACTTCGTTCGGGGGTGAAAAACGTAAGTCGAACTCACAAACAAACGAATTGATCATCACCAAAAACGGCCAGTTGTGATTTTACCATTTCTAACTACTCGTACAAAACTCTATAAAAATCCCTTCATGACATAAAATCAAACATATAGAGGCGCACTAACATATTGATCAACAGATCATCACAATGGTTTGTTCATATGCTTTTCGTAACGGCTATAACAATTCCACCAAATTACACAATTGTTAGGATACCAAGAATAAAGAATTACATTGAGAAAAAGTTTTATGCACGTATGTGTTTCATGGCGTAGTTTGGTGTGTCAGCGCAGCAGACAGAAGAACAAATTTCCGAAGAGAAAGTGAACAAAAGCTTTGTAGTTTTGTTTTACGTGCGAAGCAAGATGCGGTTACATACTAGCACGCAGATCGCTGTTGTTATTCAAAGTTTCGTCTCTTTAGGTGCATCAGTTTTACCTGTTTTTGATGCATCTTGGTGCATCATCGGCTTTGTCACAAAATCAAACCTAGAGGTGCATCAATTCGTGCCAAGTGCATTATTAGACCTTATATGCATCATCATGGTGCACTTAATTTGTATGATGCACTTGCATGTTTAGCACCTGTCCCGTTGGGCCCACCACGGATCTGAACAAGATCTCTGGTCCCGTCAGGGGCACGGCTAAGTTTTCTACTTTTTTATAATTCGAGACAAATCTTCCGATCGTTGCCTGCTTCCTGGCTGCACCTTCTGCCACGACATTCAAGAGACAGCTTGCAGCCACGACCAAGATTGGGCCACAGCAGTGGTTCCCAAACTTTTTTGGACTAGCGCCCCCTTGGCGGCCAGGTGTGATGCGAACGCCCCCCGCCCAAGTTGCCAATTGCAATAAACGTTCGAACACGCAATTTTTAGTAGGATTTGAACTGGAATGAAGGTGAAAGACGAGTATAAATGTCATGAGAAAAAAGAAACCTAGATCAGTAACCAATTTTATCATGAAAGAATACGATAAATGAAGATCTCGTCACCAATCATGGTAACATATTTCACTGATCATAGTTCTCTGTCACTGAGATAGATGGCTTGATGCAGCCCGTGCAGGGATATTGGCTTCTCAACACAACTGTCTTGCTTAGGAGGAGTTGCAGATCCTCTCTTCATTAATTTGAGCTTGTTTCGTTTCTTGGAAAGAAGCGAGGTGACTGCACTAATGCCCAAGGAATTTGCTTGTTCCACAATGCTGCATGGCATTCAGGCATTTTATGTTCTAACCACCAGCTACTTTCTGTATTTTGGCTTCAAATCCATAGCATTTGGTACTGGAGCGGGTTCATTATCGGACACTTCAGCCTGAAGGTCCTGGATCCCAAAGTCCAAATTTCAGTTATTGTTCTCCCATATTCTGTCGCCGTTGAAGGCTCCGTAGACTGTCCGTCTCTGTACTACGTAGTATAGCGCCCAAAATTATTAACGGGGCTTGCAGCAGCATAGCAGTTAATATTGGATAATGGTTTACAAGGGCTGCGAGCAATAGTCACCCTCCAGTCTAATTATCAGTGATTTATTACTCTGCTTTTCTGTCGAAAATTCCCTAGTTTAAAGCGAACTCAAGAAGGTTCTATTGGTCTGGAAGTGCCCAGAGCCAGTACAATACTACTGAGAGGAAATAAGGCGCAAAGCATCTCCAACTCTATACGATACGGCGGTTCGCTCAGCCATGCCGCACTGGTAAAGAGATGAAAAAAAAAGGGACGGAGATGGAAAGAGAACCGCCTGAACAGAAGCTCTTTTCCGTGGCCTTCAACGCACGAGGTAGGCAAAAGTCCCATGGGATGGGATGGGTCAGCACCATTCGGCGTTCGGCGGTCCACTACACGGAACTGATAGGCAAGAATTGAGGACTACCTAACTTTACCAACTTACCTTGTCATCAGGAGCTGCAGCAGCGGCAATATCGCCTCTAAAAAAGGCACTCATGACAGCTCTTAGGTCCGTGAGGCTATATTGTAGCAGCATAAAGTTATACGTGATGATATGGCGCGTATCGCTGATACTGCTATAGATCGTAGGCCTACTACGTATTCGACCACAAATTTGAGGATGATGAAAACACGTCGTCAAAATGGAAATAGTGGCATTCAACATCTTTTCAAATATCAAGCTAGCAATAGCAATTATCTGTTACAGCAGCTTCAGAATCAATACCAAGATATGCGAAGATCCACCTCTGGCCGTGAACCCTTAGAATTATTACTCATATAACATCCAATGAGTGAGACATACTTCATTATGGAATTGTACTGTAATATTTTCTGCATGTTTGGAATGGCATGTTTTTTTCTTTTTTGCATTGCCCATTATTTTGATGCGCCCAAAAACTGTTGCACCACTGTAGCCACGCATGGTAAGGGTCGTTTCGAAAGCAATGCCCCTCATATTTTAAACCGCCCGTAGAGATCACACTGGGTAGCAAATTGCATTCATATGGTGACTAAACTTCTACAGCTATAACCTGAAAGCTTTATCTGTCTGTTGCAGATATTGAAGGTGTGACACTCTAAAAAAGTAATATGTCATAGACGTGCGTTGAAAGCAAAAAAGCATCAATGAATTCCTCCACACAGAAAAAAATGAACCAATCAACATTAACCGACGCCTTCTGAACGATTACGAAGCCTATGCAGTGGATGTCCGCACAGTTAGGAGATGGGTTTGCCGATTTCAAAATGGCAACAGAAATGAACGTCAGAAAGTGCGCTTCGGACGATCATGCACAGCCACCACCCAGGAAAATGAAGTGCACCACGATCTTGCAACCAAAGGCGACAGTCAACTCTAACCGTCACGTTGACCAACCACTGACCAAAGCGCAACAAAAGGAACACCTTTAATCAGCAATACGATAACACCAGAGAGCACGCAAGTTTGAAGACCCCAGAATGTGTGTCTCACCCACCGTTTAGTCCCGATCTGACGCCGTCAGACTTCCACTTGTTTGGATCTCGGAAGGACTCATGAAGTGGGGAGCCTTTTCCCGACAACGCCATAATTGCAGCCGTGAAAAAAATTACCTTGACACACACTGACTTTTACGACCGAAACATCAAGGCTCTCTTTCATAGCTGGCAAAAGTGCATTGAGAATGGTGGTGATGCATAGAAAAATAAATTCTGGAGCAGAAATGTTTGCTAGTTTTAATGGTTTCACTTTCACCTTTGTATAGCTCTTCAACCTTCTCAATTTAACATATGGCGAATTACTTTTGGAACGACCTCGTAATACATTCTTCTTTTTTGATGGCATCTGCTGGGTTCACTCTTCTGTAATGAAAAAGTTACTCTAAGTAGTAAAGTTTAAGACTACTCTCTCTTACATATTTACTCATTTCTCGTGGGCTAGTAAACTTAGGATATCAGCTGGGTATTTCAGCAAGTTTACAGACAGCTAATACTGTCAGGAAAGCCAAGAGTTTTGAAACGGTTCGAAACTTTGATTCAACTAGCACTCTACATCCCTGGGCGAGTTCGATGCAATATTCTTCTCGCCGTACAGTTTATGCAGTTGTTATGCACGCGTAGTAATTGTTTGAATTGTACAATAAAACTAGTTCGTCTGGTACGTGAATTATTGTACATACAGAAGGGTTAACAAGCGGCATTCGTAAACCTCAGCAAAGCTGATACCACTGCAAATAAGTTGTTTGTAGACTACTCCGCTGGCTAATCTGCTCTTTAACTTGGAAAGTCATTTTCATCTGTTGTGTAGAAGCATCAAATTAACGTGCCTACGCATTCTACAACATTAAGTAGTCGGCTAATTAACAGTGCCACGCTTTTATTTAATACTAGACGACCCGTAACCCGTTGGGTCGCCATCACGATCGCCTTCGATTTGGCAATAAAAGTAGGTGTTATTTAGCTGGGCATAGACCACTCGCTATTCGGCCCTCCTCTTCTGCCCATCAAGGAGCGGCCCGTTCGGTTCATTATTAACAGATTCTTTGCTTCTCTCACGAATATTCAACACCCAGGTTGTAAGCAAAGTCAAATTGTTATATGTAACGTATTTCAGTGTATTGCCCGTGGAACCGCTGAATTGATCATGCCCGTTCTTGAGGCCCAGCTCAGTTCAACTTCCGTATCACAGATACAATCGAATTAAAGAGCTAATCCATGCCCCATAGGATAGGCCATACCCCTCCATAGGATAGGCCATACCCCCCCCAGAGGACCATCGAATTTCTTCCCTATCTAAAAGTAAAGAAACTGTGTCAAACAAGATCACAAGTAAATTGACAAGCAAGACCGGTTCACAGACTTTTAGTGTAATATAGATATATTGAAGCAGATTCATCTTCAATATCATGCAAATGCAATTTTGCATTTCTTAACTTCAGTGCATGTGAGACCCAATTGTAATTTGGAGCCTCTTCTAGCTCTTTTGCCTTAACGCCCCTCTTAGCCTGATCGCCCCCTTCCGCCCCTTTTGGTTTCACCGCCCCCCAAAGAACTCGCCAACGCCCCCAGGGGGGCGCTAACGCCCACTTTGGGAACCACTGGGCTACAGTAACCCGAAAAATTTTCACCACCCGAAATGTCACAAAATTAATCAGGTTACCCCACCACTTTCAGGGAAGCGCTGCAGCACTAACCCCAAAGCTGTCTGTGCCGCGTGTGTCCCACCTAATGGCGCAAGTGGGAGCCGCTTACACAGAATGTGACCTCATTCGTTCCATTTGTGTCAGGCGCCCCACTTCTCAAGTTGTGATCGCCGGAACTGGCTTACGATGCACTACGCAGCAGTTCTCTCATTCATTCATTCGTTCGTCTGTCCGTTCGTTCCCCCGCTTGCGCGTTCATTCTTTCGGTAGTTCGTTGATTCCACCCTCTGAAATTCTACCAAAGCGATCCCAACGTTCTGAAATTCCACCAAAGTGAACCCAACGCTCTGAAATTCTTCCAAAGCGAACCCAACGCTCTGAAATTCTACCAAAGTGAATACAAAGTTCTGAAATTCTACCAAAGCGAACCCAACGCTTTGAAATTCTACCAAAGCGAACCCAATGTTCTGAAATTCTACCAAAGCAAATCCAACGCTCTGAAATTCTACCAAAGTGAAACCAACGTTCTGAAATTCTACCAAAGCAAACCCAACGGTCTGAAATGCTACCAAAGTGAACCCAACGTTCTGAAATTCTACCAAAGCGAACCCAACGCTCTGAAATTCAACCATAGTTAACCCAACCCTCTGAAATTTTACCAAAGTGAACCCAACGCTCTGAAATTC
>LQNS02277243.1:11338042-11355323 GCA_001587735.2 Parhyale hawaiensis | reverse complement strand
GAAGAACAGATTGAAGAAAGATCAGTATGAGTAACTGGTGAGAAGGAAGCAAAATGGGCACGAAAGACAGACAAGACGATCGTGACAACGACCCAACGGGTCACGGGTCGTCTAGTATTGAATAAATGCTTACGATTGTACGATACAGTTATACCCTACCGAAGCCCAATGCCCTCTGCTATTTTAGGAGGTGATGCTGTGCTGCAGATGCAGCAACTGCGGCATCAGTGACATTCCATGGCAACTAACGTTAAGGCGCTGCACAGTTTCATGCCGGGATGCACGGACTTTTTATCTAGAGCTGGAGGATGACTTGTGAACTTACTACGGCTTGCTGTTAAGTTGGATGTCATCATTTAGCTAATGATTGCATCACAAATATGGAATTAAACTGTGTAGTACCTTCACTTCAATATGTGCGCGTGGCTTCGGGACTGCAGGGTCAACTGAGGCCAAGGCCACACCCGTGCAAGAAATGACTGGCCACGAAAAAAAAATGTAGCACGAAAAACGTAACGTCGGGTACAGCAAGCTACTGTCCCCACCGACGCAACCCAGATCGCGCGAAACGCCGCGTATTGAAGTCGATCACAGGCAACGTATCTCCCGCAAAAATTGCATTGCCTGTTGCACTGGTGTTGCCCTGGCTTATCGGTGCCGTGAGAGAGTTGACGACTATAGCTTGGTTGTAAATAAATAAAATGATCCAAATGATAGAATTTCCCGCACTGCTCTTGCGACTTACATTAAGTTAAGTCCATCTGACCGTACAATCAGAACGGGAAATCCACATGCATTTGTTCGTGCTAAAAATCGATGCTCACTAAGCCCGAAAGAAATGTACAGCTGCAGTCGACCACGAATCGACACTCAAAGAAGTGCACAGCTGCAGTCGATCACCAAAAGTTTTGAAGTTCAAATATTTGATCACTTTAACTAAGGATTGCTGCGAGTGATAATTGTGAAAGCAAGACGCCGACACGGAAAACTGTGCAGTGAAACGCAAAATCTCCATAAGTTGAGGGAAATCCCTTAAGGCCGCAGCCGCGTTGCGCGACAGAGTTGTTATTGTAACCACCCGTCAACGAAGTGAGAGAGGTGATAGAGTTTTCGTTGGAGATTTTAGTGTCTATCCTTATGTAATAAAACGCTTCGTGTATTTATTTATTTCGTGTCCGCTTTGAAAGAAATAGATAGGCGAAAAATAAGCCCGGTTGCAGATTTTGTAAATCGATGATCAGTTTGCAGAAGATGGCGACGGCTGGTCCTGATCCCTTTATCTGAAGACGCTTCTGGTTTAAAACACTTCTTGAAATCGGAACACTATGTATGTAGCCTCTGGAGTCCGACTTCATCATTTCTTTCTCTCAGGTCAAGATGCATAAATTCGGCAGATGGTCAACGAAGCGCTCTGGAAAGGGTGATTTTCCACGGGCAGTAGACCACAATTTCTTTTAGCTTACTGTCTTTCACTTCTTCTTCTACGGCAGTATTATTCCCTTGTCTTGAAGGAAGAAGTTTTTATTTAACATCATGGAATAAGAATTACCAAGACGTCCTCTATTCTAAGCGATAGTATTATTCCCGTTCAGAGGGGGGTCGCTGAAACAGATCTTGCTGTTCTATATATTTCTGTCCATTGCCATGGGCTCCTTCAGTTGCATACCATGCATATCATCCCTCACTGTCATTCTCTGAAGGTGTGAATTTTGTTTCATAGCCCAAAATTTAAAAATTTCAGTGAAGCAGATATTTAAGTTCGCAAGACTGTATCTTGGCTACGGAGCGCTGACATTCATACAAGCTGGCTGGAGTTGAATTCAAGTTTGTTGCGGTGTGTTACTCAAGATTTTTTTCTGCCTCTCACTATTGAAGACACGCCAATCAAGAAGGAAGATAGGGAACATATAAGCAGCACAAGACTACTACAGTCTCAAGATCGAAGACGTGCTACGAATGCATGGAGAGATGAATAATTATTGTCTAGCGACACAGTCAAGAAAAACTTAAAGCAGAATGGTTACATGTAAATAAGAGCTGGTGCAGCGTGAGCGGGAAAATGAAACGACAAGTCAGAGAAAAAAAAAGCCCTACGGTTAAAAGCGCGATAAGGGATTAATGAAGAAAAGGAAGCAATTCAGAGATGATAAGATTCCGCAACGGCCTATATTAATAAAAAAATATCGATTATTGCGTGAATTTTTTCACGCGCGGGTCCGCTAGTCTATTTACAATTCTTCTTGAGGCTCCGTCCGTCCAGCCGTACGCCTCTGTGTCTGTACGTGACGCTTTTCATTGTAAGCTAGAGAAACTTCAAACTGCAAGAAACTCTGCTTTTCTCTGGGAGGAAGCTCGAAACATTGATGGTCCAGGACGTCCAATCTTCCAGAAAGTAAGGAAGAAGCTCAATAATATCTGTCTATTTTTGCTTGCTTGTAAAGAAATTTTCACTCAGTTTCGCAGCAAATACATAAAGTTCCTTTTACACGTATCATACCTACATTCCATACCGATTTTTCATATTTGTAATATTTACGTTACTGAGGTAGCATAACGATCTAAATATAGAAAAATTCGTATCCAGAATAGGGTGCAGCGAGCTGTTCTGAACTTCTTCATTCTAAACTACTTTTGAAGTGAAAGAGCGATGTTTAAGGAAATCACTTGAATTGACAGAAAAAGTGCTTTCGGCGTCATCAATCGATTATTGGAAAAAAGGGCTGAGTCTGCTGTATTTCTTTTTTTGTGGGAAAACTATCGCGCATATAAAGTAAAAAGTAGTCACGGGTCCCGATATTGAAATGAAATCATCAAATTCACCGATGAAATATGAAATTATTAAAAATATAAAAGCCTTAATAATAATATCTTCATACGATGAGAAACAAAGGTAAGTGATGGCGTGTAAATATAGAAGAAAGCAATGAGAAAAGTGCTTCCGAAGAATGAGATTGCTATATTGGTTTTTCTGCTGTCTTATGCTTAGCATACACGGGCTACGTTAGGCCTCCTGCGTACGAGTCGAAATACGGAAGCGCTTCACGTTCTTGGAAATATGTTTTTGTGCGGGTGACAATGGTTGAATCTATTTAGATACATCGATTCGAAATATGTTCAATAGTGAATTGAAACTCAATAGAAATTCACAGACATATACGTAACTGAGCAAGAGGTGCTCGCTGTAGCGGAATAGCTGCCACGGCTCGGAGTTTTAGCAATGTTTAAATACAATAATATGAGACTAGCCGAATAAGCCGAAACTGCATACACAGCAGCGTAATGGAAGGGAAAGATAGGAACGTTCCCATGTTTCGACTCCCGTAAACAGCAAACTTGAGGTTAGACGGAGTTCGTAAGGATTATGGGACAGGCGCTAAATGTTGTCAGGTTTGGTTGAGGATCTGTATTAGGTCGAATTAAAGTGAGTTATAATAGCGTAAGCTAGGATTGCTTCATTTTTCAAAGTGGAAGCATTAACCAACCGTGGGATTTCCTCGAGTCCGGCTAGTAATTGTATATATATATATATATACATATATACTTGACTGTCTACCCAATAAGTGGTCGAAGGAGTTGAGCAATGTTCACATTTTTGCAAGGAGTCTGCTGGGTTGCCCTCGATGTGTCCCATACCAAAAAATTAGGATTAGCTGGCCATAAAATATGACGGCTCTGAAATTTACTCTCTACCCCAAAACAGGTAGAAGGAGTTCAGCCATGTTTTTACTTTTTTGAAGGGAGTCTGGTGGGCTCTGTTGGATGCGATTCACGCCCAAAAACTAGGATTAGATGCCTATCAAAAATGACGGCCATTAAATTTGTTCCCAGCGCGGGTGATGGTTTTACGTCACGAGGCGTTTTAGTTCGTTGCCATCGTTAAGGTCCACCAATGCCAACTTGAGAGGAGGCTCCAAATGGGGCCTGGGCAGATTGGAAGAACGTCGAAGAAAGGAAGAGAAGCGAGGAAACGCGCATCCCTAAGAGGGTCTAACCAGAGACTGCTCACAGAAAAATCAATGGGGTGACTAGAACACGAGAAGAGGTGACGAACAGACTGTTCGGCCAGTCCGCAGAGTAGACAGGGGGGACCATCGATCCGTCCCATTCGGAACTGATAATCCACTAAGACCGAGCAGTGGCCAGAGCGTTGCTGAGAGTGGGTAGATCGGAAAGATCTGTGGAGTAAAGACTCCTCCGCACAGAGAGGAGGGCATAGATAGCCCAGAAACTTGGTGGGGGGATATGCAGCTGCAGCAGTTGCAACAGCAGATGTGTGTAATAAACTCAGGGCAGTGCGTTTATGAAGAATCCCATCAGTGAGAAAGGGAGCGACGTCTACTTCAAACTTTGATTGGAGAGTGTGTCGAATACGGCGAGAGCCGGGAGATGCCGTGATAGTGCCGTGAGCAGAGTTGCATTGTGTGAACGGGGCCTTAGTGTTACTCCTTACCTTCCCACAACACGGAGACAACTTACCACGAGGGAGAAACATTAAGTATCTCTTTCTAGAAGATCTCAGGTACCACAACTCACCATCACGGTAGGGTCGCCCATCACCACCTGCACAAACAGATTTCTCTTGTATTACTGCTTTCCAGTTTTTTCCTAATCCACATGACACCAAACTCTATATACTTCTGAAGTTTAAATGTTTTAATTTTGGCGAACAGAAGTCATCCAAGAAGTTACTCGAGTCCATTGTTATTATAAACGAATAAACGGAGCGATCGCTGTGATACGGAAAAGTCACCGATCGCCAGTGTGAAAAGTAATATCTGGTCTCTCTTCCCTGGAAATTGCCATCCAAATGTCCCGGAATTCCTCGAGAATTGCTTCCAGTTAACGAGAAATCTCAGGGACTAGTCCACTGCACCAGATACAGGCCCTGCACTTACTAATATGGATTAAGTACTGTGGATTTCTCGTGAACGAAAAATATATCCCGGGTATATCCTGTACTTCTGAGGGACTTCCCTCATTGCAGATCCTAATTTCCTGGGAACTGATCCTAAAATAACACAGGAGACAAGGTGCAGCCACAGCACCCTGAACTAGCGCAATCTCAATTCTCGCGGCTCCTGAAGCAAGCCTTAGTTTTTAATAACAAGGTTTCTAATTCGCAACATTTCTTGGTGTCGCAATCGAGTGAATTAAGTATTTCTAATGCATAAACATGAGTTAACTGCAAAGAATTCGCATTTTCACGATGCTGTAGGCGAGTTGAATCCTTCCCGGGTGCACTGGCACCAAACTCGCCGCGCAGTGTGCGTGCATCGCTGTGTGTGAGTTCAAGTAAGCTTTCTTGCCGCGGCACCACTTCCATACGCCCTGCCTAACCTAACCAAACCAAGCACAACCTAACCTGACCTTACCACCTAATCTAACCACCTAACCTTACTATTCCTAACCTAATCTGCGACACAGCGACTTGTGTCAATGGCACGCAGCACACGTACTTGAACGCAGCACGGACGCACAGCGATGCACGAACACAGAATAGTCCGAGCACACAAAGTCCGCGGCGAGTTTGGTGCCTGTGCTCCCTGGGTAATGTGTGCAGTGCGCAGCGACACGCGGGGTACTCGCGGCCGGGGCCCTTCGATTGTCACAAAATATCATCACTGGTAAACAAGAAGATTCAAGGATGCACTCAGAGCCAGTCCTGGTCATCTTATGCCATGGTCACACTATGCTGTCGCACGCTCAACTTACAAGTGGGCGTTCAGCTCTTCCGCAGTTCAACTGGAATGCTTTTCAGACCGAGCAGCAAAAGGAAAAAAATGTTCGCAGACCTATCGTGCGGAACACATATTGTACTTTATTAACTTTCTTCTGCTATCTTCTCGATGAGGTACGAGTTGAACGTTCCCTCTGAAGTTGAGCGCGCGACTACACCGCGTACTATCGCACTAGACGGAAAAAGAAAGTGAGGATTCGCAAGAGAATTAACACATAGGCACAGAGCGACTTAATAAAGCAAGCACTTGCTGCTCCATGACTTACCTGCAGAAGGCGAAGCAGCAGCAACAGCAGAAATTGCATCTTTTCGGCAACTCCCTTCATGGTAACGTACAACGTCCTGTAGAGTTATCACTGTATACAATCGTTTGCTGTAATATTAACACCTGTAAAAGGTAGAATTTTTATACATTTGATTGGGTACTGAAATTAGGCCTTCGAAGCTGGACTTGTCCGAAGCTTCAAGCAGGTGCCCTGGCTTCGACCTGAAGAATTGATTTCGGGCTTTGACTCTCAATCAATTATCCTTAAGACTTCCGGAAACTTAATCTTGTTTCTTAAAGTAGGATTCTCGGCTCGGCGTAATTACGTCGCTTCTAACACTTGCAGCACGAATCAAAGGCACAAAGAATCTGCCTAGAACGCTTCATTTTGGAGCCCACGGATACATGGCTCTAGTCTCACTCCGTATAATGGAAATTTCAATCGGTTCTACATATTCGGGCTGCTTCTAGCACCTGCAACGCGACCCGCAGTAGCACCCGACTAAAGTTTCTGACATTGACTCCCAAGGCCGCTGGTTCAAACCTCGTTTCAGCTAGGTAAGTTCTTCGCGGCATGAATGATCTTCGTCTGCAGTCTGTGCTTCTAACTTGGGTTTTGGATTGTGGTGTAACGGGTCTTCGCCAGTTGTAGGATTTAAATCTATTGGTGATAAATTCGCGGTCTTTGGAAGAATATACACTTCCTTGCCCCCAGGAAATCTGTGTGTCTGCATTCCGTGCAGCAGTTGGTGTCGCCTCAGCAGACAGCATTTCAAAATTGAAGAAACATTTTCTAATTTGAAAGGACCTTTACATCTTTCGAAAACTTGGTATCATAGTTACATCTGTCAATGATAGCCTGTAAAATATTCTTACTTACAAATTAAGTTTGATAAACTTTGAGCCTCCCACCTAAAGAGCTGAGGTAACTACAGCAAAACGCGCGTCGTGAGAAACTAAATTGCTACTGGTGCTTCTTAATGTATTCTTCACTGTTTCATATTACGCTGTATCAAGACTATATATGTACACATCTATCTATCTCTCTATCTACCTCTCTCTCTGTCTGTCTCTCATATATCTCTATCTCTATCAATCTATCTATATATCAACCTATATTATTACCTCCGCCAAGGAGGTTATATTTTCGTCGTGTTTGTCTGTCTGTCTGTTTTTGTGTGTTTGTCAATCTGTCTGTCTGTCTGTCTGTCACCAAGATAACTCAAAAAGCTATGAACCGATTTGGATGAAATTTACAGGGATTGTTAGGTATGTTAAGAGAAACAGATGACTACCTTTTGGTGAAGATATGTCCATCCGTTTATTTGTTTGTTTGTCTGCGTCATTTTTCTCGATACCATAACTCAAAAAGTTATGGATGGATTTTGATGAAATTGACATGAGTTGTTAGGTATATAACAAAGAGTAGAAGACCAAATTTTGGTAATGGTCCGGTTTTTCGTTCGTTCGTTTGTCACTGCTTTTAATTTTATGCTTGTTAGAACAATAACTCAATAAGTAATGAATGGATCTTTATGAAATTTATAGGAGTTGTTAGTAATGGTAAAAGACATCATTGATCAAATTTTGGTGCAGATCGGTTGGCTCGTTTGTATGTTTGACTCATATTTGTCATAACGTTTGTTAACAGTATATAACTCAAAAAGTTATGAACGGATCTTCAAAAAAATTAAACAAGCTGTTATTATTATAAAAAAATTCACAAATGATTAGATTTTGGAGTTTATGCAAAGAAAATTATGGTTTCAGAGCCAATTTGAATTTTTGCTACCGTTGGTTCACTTGGCGGAGGTATTCGCTCTCAGAGTGCTCTAGTACTAAAACTCCGTGAACCGGTACTGCTTGTTTATTTATTGGTGTCTTGTTTATTTGATCATTTATTTGTATCTTATTTGACACATCTTCACTTTTAGACGAGAAGAAATTCGAAGGACTAGGGTAGGGCCTGTGGCATATCTGCCACAGCTTCTTCGCTTTCGGACGGGAAGAAATTCAAGGGACTATGGCACAGCTCCCCCCCCTCATTACTTCCATGGATTAGCTCTTTAATTCGATTATTCGATTGGATCTCTGGTGCGCACGAGGAACCTGCCCCTTGGTTGCAAGAACGGGCACGATAATTTAAAAGTTGCTCTGGAAAATACAACTGGAATACGTAACATATGAATTGAATTGCTTTCGTTAGACAAGCATAGAATCTGTTGACAGTGAGCCGTATGGGCAGCTCCTTGACGGGCAGGAGAGGACGGCCGAATAGCGTGTGGTCAATGACCAGCTAAATAACACCTGCTTTAGTGCGAAAGCAAATACGATCGTGATGACGACCCAACGGGTCACCGGTCGTCTAGAATTTATTTAAATTCTGCCATTTTTCAAGCAAGGAGCCACCGGGGCCATTTCCCTACTATTATTGTTACATAAATGTTTTCAGTCGCTGTGTGCTGGTTACTTGCTTCATATAATTATAATCACTGTTTACATATAAATGTATTCTTATTTGTATATAGAATATAATTACATTAAAATTTAATATATCAACTTTCCAATGAAAATAAGCGTGCGAAAAAATGGAACCTACATTCATATAGTTTGTATATTATTTTATATCAATATAGAAAAACATACATGGAAAATCCCGTCCAAATATCACTTGGGACTCAATGAACTTCACTAAAGCCTGCGTGCTCATTTCTCAGAAGCGTGTCACTGACCGGGACCTGGCAGGTGCTCGAGCTATTGAGGACACACCAACACATCACCAGCGTAATTACACCCTGCCCTGTGCTTTGGTAAACCAAGCTCTGATATATAAAATAAAAATCTGATGCGCACTGAAAACATATGAACTTTGAAGCAAATGAACATCCAGGTGAAGGCTCTTCTTTCATTAATAACGAGTTTGGAAATATATAAGCGATCGGGGAGCTGACACGACCGACCTCGATGTCATGGGTACACCTGCTGCTGTACTGCGGACTCGTTGACTCATGGCGACCGAGGTGGGGTTATTGAGTACTAGCTAGTGGACTTCTATCCTTTAATATTAATTAGATAAACTCAACTTTTTACCCACAATTTTTGTATCTTTTGGTCAACAATATCAGTGATTTTGCCCTTGTCCTCCAAATCTCCCTCAATGAACTTGCCTTTGCCTACCAATTCCTCTGCTTTCGTTTGTTATTGTTTTTCAAAAGTTCATTTTTTGACTTCCAAAGCGTTTTGTACTATTGAGCCAATCTTTATAAAACTTGGTAAAGATATGTAAAATCGAAGAAAAAATGTGGGTTAGACTCTTGTACTTTTTCCAGTTTTCCCCAAGAAAAAGTGATACAAAGGAAACGTCCCCCTCCCCCGTATTCTCTTAGTCCTATTTTTGCAATATAGCTATACCTACTTCAAATCACTATTTCTCTGCCGTTTTTTTCACAAATTTTCCCTATTCAGCTTGCAAAGTAAAGAGAAAGGTGTTAGCTATAGAAGTAAGATCTTTTGTTTGTAACTTTTGTCCTCAAAATATTATCTAGTTTTTGACAAATTTTTAAATAAATATATATTTTTTAATTTTGCAAAAAAATAGTAAAGAAATTCAAATGTCACGGATCTTACTTTTATTGCTAACACCTTTCTCATAATTTTGAAAGTTGAACCGTGAAAATCGGTTGAAATGTGCCGTAGAACTAGCCTATTCAAAATTTTCCCAAAAAAAGCAAAAAAATTATCAAACACTGAAAAATTATCAACAATTTCAAAAAATATCTACGAGCAACATGGTCTCATCATTTGTTTTTATATATAACTTGTACGTTCACATGAATCAGACGGTAAATACCAAAAATACTGGGAGCTAGACGCTCCCCATCAACGGGTATAGCCAGCGAGCCAGTCTGAGGTCCTGGACAGGTCAAGTCTCGAAGGCTTAACTTTGCCAGTCAACTGAACGCGCGAGATTTCACTTCTCCGGACCACTCACTGGAATAAATTGAGACACAGAAAAGTCTACAGCTAATAATTTCATTACCCGAGTCCAGGACGTTATGTCTTTGCCGAGTTGGGCTGTTTGTCTGTCGTCTGTCTGTCACCAAAATAACTCAGCAAGTTATGGACGAATCTTACAATAATTACAGGAATTATTAGGTATGTTAAAAGGAACAGATAATGATGAATTTTTGGTGAAGATCCATGCAGCCGTTTGTTTGCTTGCTTGTTTGTTTATTTATTTGCTTTTTCTCGGTAGCATAACTGAGAAAGATATGGCCGATCCTATGAAATTTACAGTTGTTGTGGTAGTACTCGAGGCAAATGACCAATTTTTTGCGTTGATTTTTTTCTCTAATGATTTGTACGTCTCTATTTTTCATTTTATGTTTGTCAGCAACATAACTCTAAATTTACCAACCGATCTCCATGAAATTTGTAGGAATTACTAGAAATAGTAAAATAAGAAACTTTCAGTGACGGCCAGTTTGGCTGTTTGTGTGTTTGAGTAACCTTTGTCAAGAACACAACTCAAAGAGTTAGTAACTGATCTTCATGGAATTTGTAGAAATTGTTACAAATATTTAAAGACACAAATGACCAGATATTGGTGATGATCGGTTGGTTCGCTTGAGTGTTAGATTCATGTTGGTCAAAATGTTTGTTAAAACATCACTCGAAAAGTTACCGATAGATATTCAAGACAACTGCAGAAGCTATTATTGCAGACAGAAGGCACATTTCACCCAATTTTGGTGGTGATAACTGGAGCCCGGATTTATTGAGCTTAATATATTACAGTTATTGCTCCTACAAAATTGCTCTTATTGCACCTAAAAACTACACTTATTGCACCTAAATATTGCTCTTATTGCACCTAGGAACTACACTTATTGCACCTAAATATTGCTCTTATTGCACCTAAGCAATAGGGGTGGAAGAAATCGAAAATAAAGAAAAGTTAAACACAGCAAAAAATTGAAAGGACAGAAAAAAGTCGGATAGCAAACGGGAATAGCACGTCAGTGGATCAACGGACACCTAAACCAGTTTCAAATACCAATTGTGAGTACCTATACCTTACGCTTGTGCTAATTGACAATTCGTCCCAATGGCGAGAATGATGCGTGCAAATATCCCGCTTCACTGTTCCTATGATGTAGCTCCGAACGAAAAAAATTATAAAAATTTAATAGTCAGATTTTGATACTCAATTATATTTCTACCCCAAGAAATACATGGAATCATAATTGATAAGGAAATTAATTGTCATGGCGTTTGAAGTCTTGTGACACGTGGCAGTGATGATAAGTGCCATGAGTTCACACGTCCCTCATCGTAACGCGTTCAATCACGAGAATGTCCACGAGCTGTGCGTCAACTTTTTTAGTCTCTGTTCATACGTAGAAGTGTGCTTCATTCATATGAATGACGCTGCGCGTTCAGTTATGACATCGTTTCTTTACACTTTCGCTCGTATTTTGTGTCGGTTTGAAATCTCATTCGCATCCCATAATCTTATAGACTGATTTTGATAGGAATAGCCTATTTTTAAATAGTTATAGCCTGATAAACCGACAGAAGAGAACTCAGCACAGAGCAATCAGTTGGACTTCCAAATCAACGATGGCGTCCGTGTTCTTACAACATTTTCAGGTTCTCTAGCTTTCTTCTCCTAAACGGGAGTACTGTACAGTGATTCTGATCATTAAATGGATGATAATAAAAAACATTTTGTCTACTTGTCCATGATCTGCGAACGCTGTAGAGGATAAATTTGGCATTGATAAGTTCTGTTTACTGAACTTGAATGACGCAGCGCGTTCAAAAAGGGACATGCTTCAGTCTTCAGTTTACCGCGTTTTCTGCAGCTGCTGCTCTCAAATCAACGCGCCGCGTCCATTAGTTTGAGTGGACGGGTTACAATGCGAGACATGTGAACATGGCTTAATATATTGCATTTATAGCTCCCATTGCAGTTATTGTACTTATTGCAGTTATTGCACCAACGCCGGAAACTGAAATAAGTCCGGGCTCTCTGGTAACAAACAAGTTTCAGATTCAGGGAAAACTTGAAATTTCTCGACACTGCCGTGCTTGGCGGAGGTATGCGCTCTCAGAGTGCTGTAGTTAAACGCAATATACGCGAGTTAGTTTGAGTTGGAACTAGAGCACTCTGAAAGCGCATACCTCCGCCAAGCAAGGCAACGGCTACGAAAAATTTAAATTGGTTTTGAGATTATAATTTTCTCTGTATCAACACCAAAATCTAATCATTTGTGCCCTTCAATAGTGTTAAGAGCGTCAGTAATTTTTTTGATCATCCGTTCATAACTTTTAAATTATGCTGCTAACAAGCATTATGACAAACATGAGTCAAATATAGAAGCGAACCAACCGATCTGCAAAAAAATTTGATTATTTATACCATTTTACATTACTAACAACTCCTATAAGATTCATAAAGATCCATTCATTATTTTATGAGTTATTGTGCTAACAAGCCTAAAATTATAAACAGTGACAAACGAACGAACAAACGGATCATTATCAAAATTTGGTCAGTCACTTTTTGTTATATACCTAACATATCATGTTAATTTCATAGAAATCCATCCATAACTTTTTGAGTTAGGGTATTGAGAAAAATGAGGAAGGCAAACGGATGGAGATATCTTCAACAAAAGTTAATCATCTGTTCCTCCTAACATACCTAACAATCCCTGTAAATTTCGTTCGAATCGGTTCATAACGTTTTGAGTTATCTTGGTGACAGACAGACACACAAACAGACAGAGAGACAGACAAACACGACGAAAACATTACCTCCTTGGCGGAGGTAACTACAGCTTAAGCACTCTGAGAGCGCAGATCTCCGCCAAGCGAGGCAATGTTAACGAACATTGATACTCAAATCGGTCCTGGAACTTCAGATTCTGTTTTATGATCACCAATAGTCAGTCATTCATGGCTCTTGAGAATAACAACAGTTTCTGTAGATTTTGAAGATCGGTCCGTAACTTTTAAAGTTGCTCTCTGACAAACATTGAAACAACTGGAACGCCTCGCGGCGTAAGACCATCACCCGCGGTAGGGTTCCAAAATGTTCGTTTGAAAAATAATTTTTTCTCGAGTTACAGAAACGCCGACTTTCCAATCGCGGAATAGGTAGTCTCGATCGCGAAATAAAACGCCCAGCACTACCAACAGTAAACTGCTGAATCGCCAAGTAGGGCAACGGCGAGGAAAGAAATTAATAAATAAATGTCAACAGAAAAATATCGTTCTCATGACCTGTAAATTTCGAGTGAGTCCCAAGCTGCTGGTAAGCCGAGCATAGGAACAGCGAGTCAGTAAGCGACCAATAGCAGGGCACAGCGAAACTCCTGAAACATAAACAGGCATATTGTCTCAGTTTCGGGAGGGGTCTCACTTTGTGGATCACCAGCTGCGCAGCATTCAAATTTCCTTAACATTCGTAACAAAAGGTGAAGTCAACATGGCCGCATGCCTAGTGAATATCGCACACGCACTGGTTCGTGCCGATGGCATAAGCCAACTGGCCGTAGGGGAATGTAAGGCTGCAGTCGACTACGGATCGTAAAAATTATGGGCCATAAACGGAAAGTTTTTTTGTGCAACGACCCGTGTCCCTACCCACCCCATTTCAGGGACAGGTAAGTGCCCCCAAAGCAGCTGTGCATACCTATCAATCGCTGAGTTAGAACGTCAAGCGCTACAAGAGCTCGCCTGCTTGGGATGTTAGTCGAACGTGCAACTTAAAGCACCGTTAGGTCAGCACGCTAGGCTGCTGCTGAGAGCTTGCAGTTCTACAATTGCATGTACTACCAATGAGCTCCCAATACCGACTAGCTAAAGGGTCGATCTCTCGTAGAAATAGCATTACTTGATACGTACTTCAGCAAGGACGTTGGTCCTAATAGCGTTAAGTTTCATTGCCCAATCCTGCTCGTCACTCAATATGGCGTCGGCCGTTGCTTCAATTCAAAATAGGCGCTGTATAGTCTCCCTTTCAGGAGTTTCCGCTGCTTAGGAAATCTCTGAACAGTTTCTACTCTGCTGAAAACATTTAAGATGAAAAGGTGCCTGGTTATGCATGTCCTGGGGTGTAGTCTACTAGGGCCGAAATTAAGACTCCAGGGATTGACTTGTTCGAAACTGCAGGCGGGTGCGCTGCTTCGACTCGCTGAAATGAGTTTTAGGCATGAACAGTTCCGTCGAAATGGCGCCATAGTTCCTAACGACCAGTGGTCGGCTGCAGCCGCACTTACTCCCCTGGGACCAGGGGGCCTATATCGGCAGCACAAACCAGTGCGTGTGAGATTCCCAATTGAGAGCGCGGTCAAGTTGACTTTAGCTTTTTCGGTTACCTTTCAGAAACTCAATCTTGCCTCGTAACATGAAACTTTCAGCAGACACAACGGGATTAGGTTTCTTCTAACACGAGCAGCACGACTTATGGGGCAGAGCCAAGCTTCTGCCTGAAGTTGCGAACAAGTTAGGCCTCGTTGGCTTAACTGCGGCGCCCAATCGAACTCGCCTTTAGTCAGGCGGGGCTGCCTCGGTACACGGGCTCCTGCCCATACAGGACTACATCAGGAGAAGGAGGAACCCTGGTCAAACAGGAGGGNTATCTTGGTGACAGACAGACACACAAACAGACAGAGAGACAGACAAACACGACGAAAACATTACCTCCTTGGCGGAGGTAACTACAGCTTAAGCACTCTGAGAGCGCAGATCTCCGCCAAGCGAGGCAATGTTAACGAACATTGATATTCGAATCGGTCCTGGAACTTCAGAGTCGGTTTTATGATCATCAATGGTCAGTCATTTATGGCTCTTGAGAATAATAACAGTTTCTGTAGATTTTGAAGATCCGTCCGTAACTTTTAAAGTTGCTCTCTGACAAACATTGAAACAACTGGAACGCCTCGCGGCGTACGACCATCACCCGCGGTAGGGTTCGAAAATGTTCGTTTGAAAAATAATTTTTTCTCTAGTTACAGGAACGCCGACTTTCCAATTGCGGAATAGGTAGTCTCGATCGCGAAATAAAACGCCCAGCACTGCCAACAGCAAACTGCTGAATCGCCAAGTAGGGTAGGGCATAGGAACAGCGAGTCAGTAAGCGACCAATAGCAGGGCACAGCCAAACTCCTGAAACATAAACAGGCATGTTGTCTCAGTTTCGAGAGGGGTCTCACTTTGTAGATCACCAGCTGCGCAGCATTCAAATTTCCTTAACATTCGTGACAGAAGATGAAGTCAACATGGTCGCATGCCTAGTGAACATCGCACACGCACTTGTTCGTGCCGATGATATAGCCTAACTGGCCGTAGGGGAATGTACGGCTGCAGTCGACCACGGATCGTGAAAAATTATGGGCCATTAACAGAAAGTTTTTTATGCAACGACTCGTGTCCCTACCCACCCCATTTCAGGGACAGGTAAGTGCCCCCACAGCAGCTGTGCATACCTATCAATCGCTGAGTCAGAACGTCAAGCGCTACATGAGCTCGCCTGCTTGGGATGTCAGTCGAACGTGCAACTTAAAGCACCGTTAGGTCAGCACGCTAGGCTGCTGCTGAAAGCTTGTAGTTCAAGAGTTGCATGTACTACCAATGAGCTCCCAATACCGACAAGCTAAAGGGTCGATCTCTCGTAGAAAAGCATTATTTGATACGTGCTTCAGGAAGGACGCTGGTCCTAATAGGGATAAGTTTCACTGCACAATCCTGCTTGTCACCCAATGAGGCGTCGGCCGTTGCAACAATTCACAATTGGCGCTGTATAGTCTCCCTTTCAGGAGTTTCCGCTGCTTAGGAAGTCTCTGAACAGTTCTACTGTGCTGAAAACCTTTAAGATGAAAAGGTGCCTGGTTATGCATGTGCTTGGGTATAGTCTACTAGGGCCGAAATTAAGACTCCAGGGATTGACTTGTTCGAAACTACAGGCAGGTGCGCTGGCTTCGACTCGGTGAAATGAGTTTTAGGCATGAACAGTTCCGTCGAAATGGCGCCATAGTTCCTAACGACCCGTGGTCGGCTGCAGCCGCACTTACTCCTCTGGGGCCAGTGGGCCTATATCGGCAGCACAAACCAGTGCGTGTGAGATTCCCAGTTGAGAGTGCGGTCAAGTTGACTTTAGCTTTTTCGGTTACCGTTGAGACTTTCAGAAACTCAATCTTGCCTCGTAACATGCAACTTTCAGCAGACACAACGGGATTAGGTTTCTTCTAACACGAGCGGCACGACTTATGGGGGCAGAGCCACGCTTCTACCTGAAGTTGCGAACAAGTCCGACCTCGGTGGCTTAATTGCGGCGCCCAATCGAACTCGCCTTTTGTCAGGCGGGGCAGCCTTGGTGTACGGGCTCCTGCTCATACAGGACTACAACAGGAGGAACCCTGGTCAAACAGGAGGGCGAGGAGTTTCTGAAGGCCCGTTGTCATTTAATTATGCCTATGTTACTAATACCTTTCTGAAGGATACTCTTCAACAGGCAGCTCAGTGTGTCATGAAAAATAAGAGCTCTCTCCTTCAATTCAATCAAGCAGTACAATCGCTTTCCACCTTAGATGGAATGTAAAAACCTCACATTAGCAAGCAGCAAAGCATTATTGAATTTATTTTAATTGCCCCCGCGTATCATATCTGCTGCATGATACACCTTCAGTATAGCGACAGTTTTGTGTTGAAGTTATGATAATTGTAGTAATACTCATCAGAAACGAAGCTTAAAAATAATTGTTTCTACTGTTCCGTGAAAAATCAATGCTTCACCTATGCTTTGTTGATCATCTACTGAATATGTACGTCGTAAACAGAGAGCATATACTTTTAGCCTTGATGCATTGAGAAAACTTCCAATATCAAACTCTATATCTTCGCTAGAAGCAGCCTTGCTTATCTGTATTGTTTCAATTTTCTGTTGGGTGAGCAAGAAATGCATCCAGTTGAAGGGATAAGAATCCAACTATAGCCATGCTCTGCAATCTGGTCTGATATTTGCTCATCGATCTCCACGAAAACGCAACAAAATAAAATATGCAACCTAACTGATATTTCACCTATTTCGTTAAGAGCGTGGTACGAAACACGCAAACATATATATATATATATATATATATATCAGTGAGTTTGCTGCGGTGACGGAGTCTTTGTTATAGTACGGCAGCGAATGAAAGAAGTCTAATTTAGGGACAGAGGGTTTGCTGATGCCGGGATCAAACAGTTTGTTTAGGAACAATTTGCAGTGG
>LQNS02277243.1:11138269-11151420 GCA_001587735.2 Parhyale hawaiensis | reverse complement strand
CGAGAGCACCACGCAGCAGTTCTCTCATTTATTTATTCATTCGTTCGGTCGTTCGTTCATTCCTCTATTGAGTCTGTAACGGTCCTGACGGGCCCACTGCCGCCGCTGGATCCCGGGTGGATGCTGCACTGAGTGACTCACTCTTTTATTGTACCCTAGCGAATCTAACGCTCTAAAACTTTACTAGTGCAAATCTAAAGTTGTAAAATTCTGGGCAAACGAATACAACGCTTGATCTTCTTACAGAGCAAGTACAGTGCAGTACAATCCAACGCTTCAGAGTCAACTTGAGCGAATCCAACGCTTCAGAGTCAACTCGAGCGAATCCAACGCTTCAGAGTCAACTCGAGCGAATCCAACGCTTCAGAGTCAACTCGAGCGAATCCAACGCGTCAGATTCTACCAGAGCGAATCTAAAGCTTCAAATTCTACTTGAACGAATCCAACGCTTCAAATTCTACTAAAGCGAATCCAACACTTTGGAGTCTACTCGAGCGAATCCAACGCTTCAAATTCTACTAAAGTGAAGCCAACGCTTCTGAATCTACAAAAGCGAATGCACCGCTTTAATTTCTGCTAAAGCGAATCCAACGCTTCAAATTCTACTAAAGCGAATCCAACGCTTCAAATTCTACTAAAGCAAATGCAACGCTTCAAATTCTACAAAAGATAATCCAACGCTTCAAATTCTACAGAAGCGAATCCAACGCTTCAAATTCAACAGAAGCGAAACCAACGCTTCAAATTCTACAAAAGCGAATCCAACGCTTCAAATTCTACAAAAGCGAATGCAACGCTTTAAATTCAATAAAAGCGAAACCAATGCTTCAAATTCTACATAATCGAATCCAACGCTTCAAATTCTACATAAGCGAATCCAACGCTTCAAATTCTACAAAAGCGAATCCAACGCTTCAAATTCAACAGAAGTGAAACCAACGCTTCAAATTCTACAAAAGCGAATCCAACGCTTCAAATTCTACAAAAGCGAGTCCAACGCTTCAAATTCAACAGAAGTGAAACCAACGCTTCAAATTCTACAAAAGCGAATCCAACGCTTCAAATTCTACAAAAGCGAATCCAACGCTTCAAATTCAACAGAAGTGAAACCAACGCTTCAAATTCTACATAAGCGAGTCCAACGCTTCAAATAATAAGCCAAGGGAATCCACCATTCGAAACTTCAGCGGGGCAAGCGTCATACAAATAACGAAATGCTACACATTTAGTACAGCTCTCCTTCGAGCAGGAGGACGTAATGGCCCTCCGAGGGGCCCCAGCATCTTTCCCTCAGGGCCCATGTGAAATATAACGAAAAGAGTTGAGCGGTAAAACTGCATTTTATTGGGTTAGAAATCGTAGCAACTATCGATCCATTCACCTGAAAATAATATGTGCATACAAGTACATACATATTAAGTAAGACGCACATAGTCTTGCTACTTTCACACGTATAATAGTTAACTATAGATTTGTACTTCTACTGTACCTTCGGAGATATAGTTTTTAATTTTCTGCTAACGTCGATGGATCTTTAGCTAGATTTTTGAGATTATTCCAAGACAATACATTACATTTACAGTTTTCTTTGATATAGTTTCCATTTATTAGGGTTTCGCATTCCAAAAGCTTCAAATTTTCAATTACTAATATTTCAGGTGTACATACAAGAAAAATAAATTATGTATGCATTTTACTCATTCTAGCGGAATTTTTGAACCAACTTTGTGATATTCAACTGCAACATTTGGTAATGCTAGTCGGTAGCTCAGGGGTCAGCGAGTCTACACCGAGTGCGTAAGACACGGGTTCGGGGCATAACGCGGCCAACTGATACTCACGCACACGCTCGCCGGCACCGAGGGGTCCCGCGCAGCACGACGAGGGGTACGCGACCCTGACTACTTTTCCCCTTCCTTGCACTTCACTTTCAGCTCGGACTACTTCTCCTCATCTTCACACTTGGCTTTCGTCATATTATTCCCGTTCTTCACACTACCAGTCCCGTAGAATTATAGAAATAAAAACAAACGAAACGACATGTTTAGATGCAACCTCTGGATACGAGATAACGCACGATCACTGTTATTGTCTTCAGCACTCCACCGTCCCAGAACTTTTAGCTACCGAGCCCCCGGCACCTAATGCAACACAAGTCAACACGTACTTCACCCGACGGACGCAGTCGCAACACTGAGGGCTCCTCCCCCAACTTAATGCACTCCACAGCACTCGGAGATATGACACTTGCTTCTGTGTACACACCTGCGTACGGGACTGGGTTCATGTGTGCACCGTGCTGCGTGTTCTAGATCTCATGTGTACACCACAGAGGGCATCCAGTACTCACGTGTGCACCACAGGGGGTTATCCAGTACTCACGTGTTCGCCACAGGGGTGTTATCCAGTACCAGAACTGAGCACCATATCGAAGAAACCGTAGGTCCTTTCTGTTTGACTGCCCGCAAAATTGTAAGAAGGAAAATAGACATTCCTAATATAGTTTTTTTTATGCTTTTCACAACGACGAAAACAAGGGCATGTCCTCACATCGTATATAGGGGTATCTATTTCTATGTAAAGAGAACTTGAAAAAAAAATCATCAGACCCATCCCGTAGGTTATCGAATGATAAACGCCCAAAAAAATTCTGATGCAGCCACCCACCACCGACCACCACCCTAGCACAGAAGTCTAGCTAACAATGAAGCCATCGGTTAGGCCGAGAGCCATGTAGGTTAGGTGGCAAGGTTTAGTTTTCCTAGAGTTTTGAAGACGTATATTGACTTTGAATATTAGGAAAAGCAGGCCTTGCCTCCAAATCTGCAATGTTCTCGGCCTAACCGATGGCTTCATTTCTTGGTTAGCAATTCGTTACTTTGGCGTCAATCTTTGATTGGCCTTGCTTAGCGTAGTCATTAAAGACTGACGAAAAAAAATGCGTTTCTTAACAAATACATAGGAAATGTCAATCTTTATATGCTCATGAACTTTTTATTTCGTGTTTCTTGAAAAACTGCTGAATCGCCAAGTAGGGCTACGCTAAGGAAATAAATAAATGCCTACAGTAAAATATCGTTCCGAGGACCTGTAGATTTCGAGTTCGTCCCAAGCTGCTGGTAAGCCGAGCATAGGAACAGCGAGTCAGTAAGCGACCAATAGCAGGGCACCGCCAAACTCCTGAAACATAAACAGGCATGTTCTCTCAGTTTCGGGAGGGGTCTCACTTTGTAGATCATCAGCTGCGAAGCATTCAAATTTCCTTAACATTCGTAACAAAAGATGAAGTCAACATGGCCGCATGCCTAGTGAACATCGCACACGCACTGGTTCGTGCCGATAATATAGGCCCACTGGCTGTAGGAGAATGTACAGCTGCAGCCGACCTCGGATCGTCAAGAATTATAGCGCCATCCATGGAAAGTTCTTATGCAACGAGCCGTGTCCCTACCCTCCCCATTTCAGGAACAGGTAAGTGCCCCCACAGCAGCTGTGCATACCTATCAATCACTGAGTCAGAACTTCAAGCGCTACAATAGCTCGCCTGCTTGGGATGGCACTCGACCGTGCAATTTCCAGCACCGTTAGTTCAGCACGCTAGGCTTCTGGTAAAAATTTACAATTCTACAGTTACATGTACTACCAATGAGCACCCAATACGGAACAGCTAAAGAGCAGATCTCTCGTAGAAATAGCAATATTTGATACGTGCTTCAAGAAGGACGCTGGTCCTAATAGGGTTAAGTTGCACTGCACAGTCGTGCTGGTCACCCAATGAGGCGTCGGCCGTTGCTACAATTCACAAATGGCGCTGTATAGTCTCCCTTTCAGGAGTTTCCGCTGCTTAGGAAGTCTCTGAACAGTTCTACTGAGCTGAAACATTTAAGATTTTCGAAAAAGTGCCTGGTTGTGCATGTCCTGGGGTGTAGTCTACTAGGGAAGAAATTAAGCCTCCAGGGATTGACTTGTTCGAAACTACAGGCAGGTGCGCTGGCTTCGACTCACTGAAATGAGTTTTAGGCATAAACAGTTCCGTCGAAATGGCGCCATAGTTCCTAACGACCCGTGGTCGGCTGCAGCCGCACTTACTCCTCTGGGGCCAATGGGCCTATATCGGCAGCACAAACCAGTGCGTGTGAGTTTCCCAGTTGAGAGTGCGGTCAAGTTGACTTTAGCTTTTTCGGTTACCGTTCAGACTTTTAGAAACTCAATCTTGCCTCGTAACATGCAACTTTCAGCAGACAAAACGGGATTACGTTTCTTCTAACAGACTTATGGGGGCAAAGCCGAGCTTCTGCCTGAATTTGCGATCAAGTTAGGCCTCGGTGGCTTAACTGCGGCGCCCAATTGAACTCGCCATTTTTCAGGCGGGGCTGCCTCGGCACACGGGCTCCTACCCATACAGGACTGCATCAGGAGAAGGAGGAACCCTGGTAGCGACACAGTGCAGAATGCGTGAGGGAAGCTTAACTGTCTTTCTTTACTTTTATTAATAGTTGGACACGCTAGTGTTGTGACATGCGATCAGGCCAGAACCGACCTCCCAGCCCGTGACCCACCTCAGTGGACGGGCTACGGCACACGCAATAATACGTTAAGCTGCTTGCCTGTCCTTTACGTGTGTAAGGAACTGGATATTTCTCGTTCTGGCGTAGGTTGTCTGAGTAAAAATCGGACTTAAATTTTTATTTATTCATCATCAAATTCAATAAAGAGTACGAAACAATTGTAATAAGTTAGCAGTATAACTTCAAAAGGTTTTTACATCCTTTTATAAGGTGAAAACATTCTTTAAGAAAAAAGATAAAGGGAATATTACTTTGACTAAACCATAAATAGTTTCCCAACAGTTCAACGGATAGAGTTTGGAGAAACGGCAGCTATGAGAGATGATAAAACGTCCTACAAAGAAAGAAGAACAAAATTCACAATAACAGTCTGGCCATATGAAATCGGAAACGTATCATCTAAATTAAATCCAGACTATAATTTCAACGTATCACATTCCGCTGTAAACAATAGATGCAGCAGATATAATGCCAGATGCCTACAAGCGAATCTACGGAGCCTGAACACTTAGCTATTGGGACAACAGGAGAGTCAAATTGCATCCGTT
This sequence comes from Parhyale hawaiensis, assembly GCA_001587735.2. Taxonomy (NCBI): domain Eukaryota; kingdom Metazoa; phylum Arthropoda; class Malacostraca; order Amphipoda; family Hyalidae; genus Parhyale; species Parhyale hawaiensis. The sequence continues at coordinate 11,146,304 of LQNS02277243.1, read as the reverse complement.
CCTGGAAGTAACCTTCTAATAACCAGTGTTGCCATCATAACATTTTGACATTCCCCAAAAGTTTATTTTTTTCAGCTTAAATTACTTTCAATTTATTACAACGTGTTCTTCCAGTGTAGTCCTGGAGGATAACTGCTCCAGTGAAACACCACCACCCCTTTACTGGCCAGTGGTTACCCTGCTCATGGATGGATCTAGAATGAATCTACATTAATAACTTCTCCGACGCCATTGGTTGTGCCGTAGAACTCGTTAGTTAGGTTTGCCCTTCCTATGTTTTGAAAAGCAGTGACCCCAGAAGGACCCTGTTAATTACCTTAACCACAGTATGACATTCGGGACGTCTTTCGATCGTGCCCACTTTACTTCTCTCCTTTTTCATACTACGACTGTTATTACTTTATTCTTGTCTTCCCCTTCTTTCCCGACTAACTGTCCTCATGCGCTTGATAATGTGTGGGAACACTCTCGTGCATGGGTTCCACGTGTCTATCGATGTATTACCTGTCCCATGTATCTTCGACTGTGAGATCGCCTTGGTCGTGAAAACAGAGGCTTACCCTAGGCACTCAATTTAACAAACAATATTTTTATCATTATCTATCAATACATGATGAACATAGTAATATTCGTGATTTGTATTATAACTTTTGATTCGTTATTCATTTATTGATTCACTCAATCATTCATTTATCCTTTCATTTGTTTTAATTGGCCCGAGAAGCAGTAATCTTTAGAGTGGTCTTTTGTCCATTATTTGCATTCTCTCACATTTGACTTTATCCATATTCCCTATTGACGTACTATGTGACAAATGAATTCTATAGGTTTATAGTTTATTCTGATGATGGGATTATCTATCCCGAAACGTTGAGTTTTAATTTTGCCGACTCTCATTTAGCATTAGAATTCTATAGAGTTTCATGTTTCATCTTTTCACGCATTCTTTCTTTCGTTTGTTCCTTTGTTCATTCGCTCATTTATTCATTCATACATTACTCAATTATGCAAATAAAGTGATTTTAAAGTTACAATCATATTCTTGAGAGACGAACAATAACGGTCTTCCAGAACGCAATCTATTTCTAGGTACAATTTCCCCAAATTCTGCAGTTTTCCATGATCGAATTTATTCAAGCCCCTCTCAATAATTATGATTACTTACAAATCTTTTTCAGTAGAAACAACTCAAGAAGCCTTATGAGAGCGTATACCTCCGCCAAGCACTGCAATGTTTACGAATAACTAGAGTACCTGCTCGGTCAAACACGGCAGTGAGGAGTGTAGGAAGACCCGTTTTCATTTAATCTACTTATGTTACTAATGCACTTCTGAAGGATACGCTACAACGGGCAGCTCAGCTTGTCATATAAAATAAGTGCTCTCTCTTTCAATTCAATCAAGCAGCACAATCGCTCTCCACCTTAAATGAAATGTAAATACCTCACATTAGCAAGCAGCAAAGCATTGCAGAATTTATTTTAATTGCCCCCGCGTATCAGCGCATCATATCTATTGTGTTGAAGTTATGATAATTGTAGTAATACTCATAAGAAAGCACGCTGGTGGTGGTGAAGTGACAACGGTCCGGCTTCGCATCAACGGATGCCCGGGTTCGATTCCCCGGACGGCACGCTACGGATTTACACTGCGTGGAGCACTCCAGCACCGAGAGGCCAGGCGATGCGCGATGAGGGATCCTAAATTGACTCTCAGCACGGACTGCTTCTCCTGCTCTGCACACTACTGGATCTTCAAAATTCTAGAATTAAGGCAAAAAGAAAACCTCGATAGGTGTATCCATTGTTCCCTGTATACGAGATAATAAATGATATTTGTTTGTTTTGTTTTTGTTTGGAAAAATAATTGTGTCTACTGTTCCGTGAAACATAAACGCTTCGCCAATGCTTTGTTCATCATCTACTGAGTTTGGACGTCGTTAACTGAAACCGTATACACTTAACCTTTATGCATGGAGAAAGTTACCAAACTGAAACTCTATATCTTCGCTAGAAGCAGCCTTGATTATCTGTATTGTTTCGATATCCTGTTGGGTGAGCGAGAAATGCATCCAGTTGAAGGGATAAGAATCCCACTAGAACCATGCTTTGCAACCTGGTCTAATATTTGCTTATCCATCTCCACGAAAACTCAACAGAATAACAAAATGTCCAACCTGGCTGATATTTCTCCTATTTCGTTAGGAGCGTGGCAGGAAACATACAAACATATAAATATCTCATATAAACATATATTTTAGGGACTTCATAGTCCCATCAAAAAATAGTCATCCGACAGTGTTTACTATACTGTTTTGATTGAAATTGAAGTTGAAACCAGGATTTCCTTCTGATCATCACAAAAATTTTGTTATTTGCGCCTTTTGACATTTAGGTTATTTTGCTGACAGCCGTAAAAACTGACATGGACACAAATAAACGAACGAACTAACAGAAATCGCCATAAAACTTTACTTATTTGTTCTTCGTAACATTCCGAGCAATTCTTGAATTTTTCATGAGGATCCCTTCAATTATGTTATCAATAAAAGACTGGTAGGTAAACAAGCAAATAGTTAAACGGATCTCTACCATAAGCTAATGATCTGTTCCTCTTAAGATACCTGACATTCCTTGTAAATATAAAAACCCTCCCATAACCTTTGAGTTACCTTGGCGACAGACAGGCAAACAGGAACTCAGACAAACTCCGGCAAATCACTAGCGCCTTGCCGGAGGTGATACTAGTGCTTCGGTTAGACAAGGAGAAGCTGGAGCTGTTGGACGACATTCATAAATATTGCTTTCTTGAAAAAGAAATTTATTGAAAAATTATACACCGATACTATACAGAAGCATAAAAAAAATTAACAAAGAAGAGTGAATCGATATATCTTTCAGTTATTGGCAAGAATCTAATAGAGAACAACGAATGGCGTTTGAATACCTAAATTGTTAATAAGGACTTTCTAGTTAATAGATAAGACAGGTATGAATATATCGGTCATTACTAGTGTCGTATTTTTGGTGAGATTTGCAGAAATGAAAGTATTTTTGCAACGATGTTATTTTGGTTCATTCGAATATCCCTTACCATATTTTTCCTCTAGTGAATTTTTTTTTCTTTTTCATGATGGCTTACATCCTGTCTTATGTCCTGTCTTATCATAGTTTCCCTATAAACTATTAGATTAAACTTTTATGATGAAAAGTATAAATTTGTGTTAGAATATGGGTGGAAATAAAGATAGCACAACTTGTAAAAAATTACATTTCCGCGTTACTACATCCAGATCAGAGAAGAAGAATATCAAAACAAACCGGCGTCGCCATATTGGACAGTTGCTCCCCACCTTGTAACCTCTATATTTTGAAATTAACCCATTTCTTAGCATGGGAAGACAGTGTGGGTTATCTGAAAAGGAAAAGGGTCAAATAAGNAGGACTTTCTAGTTAATAGATAAGACAGGTATGAATATATCGGTCATTACTAGTGTCGTATTTTTGGTGAGATTTGCAGAAATGAAAGTATTTTTGCAACGATGTTATTTGGGTTCATTCGAATATCCCTTACCATATTTTTGCTCTATAGAAAATTATTTTTCTTTTTCATGATGGCTAACATCCTGTCTCGTGCATGCCATGAACACCAAACACTACTGGGTGGATGCACTCGTTCCATCGTTTAGTGGTTGGAAAAAATCCCTGTTCATTGGAACTGTAAGAGATGAGTGATTCACACTCTTCACCACTCTTCACGCAAGGGGCCCGGCCGGGGCTATTTCCGTGATATTATTGTCATGGAAACAGTTTTAGCCACTTGGTATAGGTTAATTGTCATATATACTTATAAAGTGGTGGCAACAATGATAGCACAATTCAGAATTTTTCGGTAACTTAAAAAATACTACGCTATATCATGTGAAAATTTGACATGAAAACTAGGTAATAACTAGTTACCTATTTCTTATCATAGTTTCCCTATAAACTATTAGATTAAACTTTTATGTTGAAAAGTATAAATTTGTGTTGGAATATGGGTGGAAATAAAGATAGCACAACTTGAAAAAAATTACATTTTAGCGCTACTACATCCAGATTAGAGAAGAAGAATATCAAAACAAACCGGCGTCGCCATATTGGACAGTTGCTCTCCAACTTGTAACCTCTATATTTGGAAATTAACCCATTTCTTAGCATGGGAAGACAGTGTAGGTTATCTGAAAAGGAAAAGGGTCAAATAAGCCCATTAAATGGAGAAGGATACGCAATGTCTGAGATTTCTAGGAAGGTTAGCAGATCTAGAAAGGTGGTAACTAACTTTTTAAGGCATCTCAAACAGGAGAAGGGTCAAAAAGCCTGCAAAAATCCCTGCAATTAAATGTTACACCGAGAAGAGCGCGACAGATCCTGGGTTCATCTAAGAACTTCAGTTAAAAAAAGAGAAAAACTGCACCAGCACCCACGAAAGCACACAAGGCAAAACGCGAAGAATGGGTTCGAGAAAAAGTGCGATGGAACCATGAAAATTGGTCTAATGTTATTTTTTCCGATGAAAAAAAAGTTTAACCTAGACAGATACGACGCTTCTCAATGCCGGTACTGCTAGCATGATCTTAGAAAGGAGTACAAAATTTTCAGCAAACGACCTTTTGGTGTCGGATCCCTCATGATCTGGGGAGCATTCTCCATCAAGGGCAAGGCGAATTTAGTGATGATGGAAAGTAGACAGAATGCTCAGGAGTACACAGAGGTCTTAGCAAACTAGTCTTCTCCCATTTCAAATTGATAAACATCAGCAAGAAGCGGTGTTCCAGCAAGATAATGCCGCCATTCACTCAGCGAGGTTGACCACAAATTGGCTTAATGTCCATAATATCGACACTTTAGCTTGGCCTACTATGTCACCCGATCTAAACCCAATTGAGAATATTTGGGGGATACTACCACGGCATGTTTGCACCAATGGGAGACAATTTCAGGATAAAGAAAGCTTGTGGCAGACCATAAATGAATGCTGGAAGGCTATCCCTGAAGAAATGCTCGCCAATTTAATTAATTCTATGAATAACCGATGTGTACATGTGTTGCAATCAAAAGGCAACGCCTGTAAATATTAAGAATTATGTTTTTTTGCTTTCATTGTTTTCTAAAATAAAGTTTTTTCCATATGTGCTATCTTTATTTCCACCCGATTCGCACCATAAACTATTATTTTCGTGGTAAATTTTTGAAAAGCCAACGAATACATAATGATTTAAAGGAATCGGTAACTAGTTAATGTAACATTATTCTGTTGAAATTTCAACTATATTGATGCAGTATTTTTAAACTTACTACAAAAATTTCAAAATGTGCTATCATTATTGCCACCACTTTATTCATCATTTATATAATTTTATTTGTGTATAGCAATGTTTATAATAAGTGAAAATATGTATTATTCTCCATTGACAATAGCTTAAATAGGTCTCCAAAAACATGAAGTACACATTCGTAGTTTTTGTTTTTGTTTTATATGATTAATTAAAAATTTATCCATGTTGATTATTTACAATTTCTTTGTTGAGTTCCACTAGTTTCCTAAAATTAACCTTAATTGAATCGAATATGAAACAATACTTAGTTGATAATGAATAGCCTTAGCCAAATACTTAACGAAATTTTCTCTAAGAACCTGAATTTTCGCAGCAAAACAGAGCAAGCCGAACAAAACCAAACAATATTTACTATAGTAATCAATTCTCCAATAAGTACAAAACAGAGTAACGCGTCATTAAAGATATGGTTAAAAACAATGCTCACCACCCGGGCGAACATCACACACTAAACTTAATCGTATACTACCGCAGCAGTAGTCAGCAACCCAAACATCCGCAATAATCAAGGCCCACCAAGTTCCATGAAGACCCATACTTCTAATGACCATACCATACAAATTACCCGATAGCNAGTCTGACTGTACAATAATAGCCGCAACTTTTTCACCATAACTGTACTTTCGAGCTCAACTGGCGGCTGCATATATAAGTAGGCCCCGACCGTCCCCATACATCACTCTCACGCAACCTACAGCGGGAGTCGTACCACAACACTCCGAATTTATTGATATCGATGCTTAGTCTTTAAGATGGTAAATGTTAACGAAACCGGTCAACCAATAAATAAATTCAAGTGTAGACGAGCCTTTAGCGTTCCTAGATAAAGAACGTATGGTTAATATTAGGAAATTGAGAAACTCAATAAAGAAATTGTAAATAATAAACACGGTCAAATTTTTAATAGAGCATGTTTACGTGAAAGACTGCTCCTGAAATTCACCAATGTTTCATATGAATATATCTACACACAGAAAATCCCGTTCAAATATCACTTAGGACTCAATGAACTTTACTAAAGCCTGCGTGCTCATTTCTCAGAAGTGTGTCACGGACCGGGAGCTGGCTGGTGCTCGAGCTATTGAGGACACACCAATATATCTCCAGCGTAATTACACCCTGCCCTGTGCTGTGGTAAGCCAAGCTTCGATATATGAAATAAAAATCTGATGCGCACTAAAACATACGAACTTTCCAGCCAGGGACTCATCCAGGTGAATGCACTTCGTTCATTAATAACGAGTTTGGAAAAATATAAACGATCGGAGAGCTGACACGACCGACCTCGATGTCATGGGTACACCTGCTGCTGTACTGTGGACTCGTTGACTCATAGCGACCGAGGTGGGGTTATTGAGTACTAGCTAGTGGACTTCTATCCTTTAATTTTAAATACATAAACTCAACTTTTTACCCACAATTTTTGTATCTTTTGGTCAACAACGTCAATGAACTTGCCTATGCCCACCAAATATCTCTGCGTTCTTTGGCCAACATCTTCATCGAAATTGCTTTTGCACCACTAAACGTAACCCTATCTGCTCCTATGCTAGACAAAATTGTACTGCCCCACCATTTTTCGTTCACTGTTCAACTCCGAGTAATTTTCAGTGCCCAAACTTCACTAAATTCTCATTAATATCAATAAAATTTAACATACCCACTCATTGCAGCCGAAAATCCTGATAAATTTAAATATTTTAGAAAATTAGGTAATTAAATTTACATGAATGTGCGCTTTGGATCTACGTCAGACAGCATCGAAATATTTGAGTGTGGGATCTCAGGTCTTCGTATGTTGTTTTCTTGAACATATCACCGTATTTTTTCGATATATTTCATTCAATATCCCGCTCATGACTGGCCAGCTACTTAAACTGCAAAATACTGTAAAATGTTGTCGCCAAGTACAGAAAGTTCGAGCAATGGCGAACTGTTACTGTGGTTTCTCTCGAGTACAGAATTGGCTCTAATGGTGCTTATGTTTCTTGGTAAGGAATAAATATGTTCTGTGAAGAGCACTGTGAACTGAATATGATGTGTAAATAAGGCTTCAATCAAGAAAAAAGAAGTTAAACCAGGTCGCCGAAAGGGAACAAATTCGGCGCTAGTGCTGTGAAAGTCTCCACCAGCATGCACTGCAATTTTCTATAGAAAATTGCTGAATTAGTATATTTTATCTTAATTTATCTATGCGCTAGAGATGCATTTCGCAATTTAAAACGATTTTTCTGGTTACGTTAGGTAAAATACTCCTTGGCTGCTCAGTCATAGATTCGTCGATGATGACGTCACTTTTTGATGCTAATATCTCGCGAGTCCTCCCGTTACGCTCTTTGCTTCCTGTGTGGCGCACTCCTCTCTGTTTGAAAGACGTGCATTCCTAAACATCTTGACGAAAAAGAACGTTTGAAATGATTACTAAAAGATAACAACAAGGTTAGAAATGAAATTTAGAAGCGATAATTCGTTGAGCTAGTTGAAGTAGAAGATCATGAACCAAACAACATGCAGTTAGTAGTAGGAGCAGAAGAATTGGCAGCAGCACTGTCGCTGCTATACAAATAGACTTTAGATGAAGCATAACTGAAGTCTTAGTTTAGTGTACAATTGATTAGCCTAAATATACCTAACGGAAAGAAGAGTTGGCTTAAATGG
>LQNS02277243.1:11070033-11086232 GCA_001587735.2 Parhyale hawaiensis | reverse complement strand
TTTGAAATCTGAATTTTCTCCTATCTTATTCCCATAGAGCGTGACAGGAAAGATATAAATATACAAATAAATAAATAAATAAATAAATAAATAAATAAAAACACGACGTGAATTATTATATAGTAGATAATGAGACTAAAGAGTTACCCAAAGTAGGCTTGGAGTTAGTTATAGAATTTAATGTGATGAAACTATAGTTAGGCTGCGAAAGTACCTAGTAGTCAAAATTGACGAAGAATTGGGCAGCGAAACACTGAGGCATATACTGACTCGGATATGATAACTAGAGGGCCTAGCTGTCAGATGTTGCGGCATAATTTTGTACATGAGTTTTTTTTTTTTTTTTTCATTGTCCCGGCTCCCAATATAAGTTTTGCTGTAAAATAAGTCTCATACTTGTATACTTGATCATCCATTAAAAAACGCAATTTGTACCACCGTGACTTTGCGAGAGCAAAATATCGCTCTTGCATGCGAGGGAAGGCCCGAATATCTATTTAAAATTGCTCATAAGTTGAGCAACACCAAGAAAATATAAACCAATCAAAAGAATTCACCGGAAATGTTCAGGGCTTGCTGTAACCTGGATACCAGCTGATAGCTGGGGCGAAATTTGAAAACAAATTGAATATAATTTGACGCCTGTTCAGCGTGAAGTTTCGAGTGACGCGAAGAGCTTGACCTGAAGAAATCATAGCGAAATATATAGGCACGAAAGGAGTGAAACTCCATCCAAGACTGAGCTTTTCCAACTGCTACGAGGAAATTAAGCTAATAAAACGCTATAAGCTTTTTCCCGAAAGGATCAACAACTCTTTCAAAGGTAAGAAACAACTGGAACGGCAACTAGCTAAATTATAACTGCCTAACTAGGTGGTCAACAATCAACTGTGCTATATTATAACTGCATAACTAGGTGATCAACAAACAACTGTACTATATCATAACTGCGTAACTAGGTGGGCAACAAACAACTGTGCTATATCATAACTGCATAACTAGGTGATCAACAAACAACTGTACTATATCATAACTGCGTAACTAGGTGGTCAACAATCAACTGTGCTATATCATAACTGCATAACTAGGTGATCAACAAACAACTGTACTATATCATAACTGCGTAACTAGGTGGGCAACAGACAACTGAGCAACATAGAGCGTACAGTGTGCGGGGCAGCAGCAGTGGGCAGCTCTATAGTATAGGACTCCCTTCATGGATGTCGGACTCGTTGTTTGGAATCAGGTGTAAGAGGTTAATCGCAAATTAAATGCGCCTGGGATGACCGAAAACTAATGCGCTGGAGCCTCAAGCCGTTGCTGGCGGGCGAGGCGCAAGTGGCGAGTGTTATGACCATGATGGAAGTTCCGGCCGTGGTAATCTGATCGGATTAGATAATGTCTATCGAAGGGAGAGAATTGAACACGCCTTGGTTTGGCAGGCGTATCAGTTCTGCGAGTGCAATAGAGGTTGTAAACAGAAACTTGATCTTCAGTGTGTAGGGTGGAGAAAAAGCTATAGTGAACAAGCTGCTAAGTGTAACAGTTTAATTCACTTTGGCAGCAAAGTTCATTTTTTACAGCAATATTCGATTGGTTTATAAGTTCTTTACTCACATACTCTATCGGTTCAAAAGTGCATTCTTTTCTGTTGCATTGGATTGGTTAAAAAGTGCTTCCTTTTACTTATATATTCAATTGCTTTAAAATGCATCCTTTTATTGGTATATTCAACTGGTTCAAAGTGCATCTTTCTAATGTTATAATCGATTGGTTCAGAAGTGCTTCCTCTACTGTTATAATCAATTGGTTGAAAACGGCAATATTCGATTGGTTTATAAGTTAATTACTCTCATACTCTATCGGTTCAAAAGTGTATTCATTTCTGTTACATTGGATTTGTTAAAAAGTGCTTCCTTTTACTTATATATTCAATTGCTTTAAAATGCATCCTTTTATTGGTATATTCAACTGGTTCAAAGTGTATCTTTTTACTGGTATAATCAATTGGTTCAAAAGTGCTTCCTCTACTACTATATTCTATTCGCTCATAAGTGCTTCCTTTATCTGTTATATACGATTCGCTTAAAAGTGCATTCTTTCACTTATATATTCTTCTGGTGATAGATATTTAGATTGACGCAGGTGTCGTGAAATAAATTTCAAGTAGAATAGCTTAGCGTCATGTTTGTCAAGAACATCTTCCATTTTTAAGTTGCCTGAGATATACCACCCCATATCGCTTTACTGGGGGTCCTTTCAGCTATAATGGCGACCCTGACGAGGTGGTAGTCTGCAGGCAGGGCAGCGGTGCAGAACACGGATATCTGTGCCGCTGTACCCGGTCGTTCCGGCACTGACGAGAGCTACTGAAGCTCCCGTGCCGGGTGAGTGGCCGTACATAATTATACAATGTTCTGAGTGATAGCGATATATATTTTGCAATGAGTCTCCTTGTGTTGGTTTCTTCTCTGCATAGGTTACGCTAAAAACAGCACAAGTGTAGTACAGGTACTGAGGCTACACTTTTCGACTAAGGGCTGGTCACTTCTGTCGCACTTTGTACTCATTTACATTTTTATGCATGCACAGTGTCAGTGTGTTCTTTATTTTTGTTCTCAATTCAATGCCAGTGTCCATAAATTAGTAAAACGTTACAGTTATTTTCAATATTATATGCCAGCGAAGAAATATTTCATAATGCTATTGCAGTAAGTTACCATGTTTCTTGAAACAAGTAAGGAGCTTCTGGAAGCAAGTATCAAGTGAATTCTTACTCCTCTGCTATTCAAAGTTGGTGACTGAATAACGGAACCAAAAATCCTTTGCTTTATAAAGCCAGAAGTGCGGGACTATCGAATCAGAAATTTTATGCAGAAATACCGATAATTATGAGCGTAGAAATTGAAACATAGCAAAATATGAGTCTTTCCGGACAAAATAATTTTCAGTGGAATTCCGACCACAAATCAAAGGAAACTATAAGTGGAATTTCTCACATACGATTAAGACTGAATTCCTTTCCCTTACCATGGTAGGTTATCAACAGATTTCCGTCCGTACAATCTTGAGTGGAATTCCTCCCAGTAGGTATTTGGGGAAAAATATGTATGGATTGATATGGGCAATAATATGGCTAGGATTCCTAATATAATCTACCAAAATAATACTGTATGCTGCAGAAGAGGATCTTTAGCGGATTTTATAGTTCTGGCGTCCGCGGATGTGATTGTGAATGTTACCATCTTAGCATCCGCAGATGCAGGTGCGGATGTCAAAAAGTGCGGATATTCCGCGGTTGCGGGTGTTCACTCCTCAAGTTTAGAGCTTTTGATCAATCTGAAATGCAAACGTAACACGCACCTATGAATTAAACTATTTTTTTTTTGTACAAGTAATTAATCACCAGCGATACAAAGCAGGCATCCAGTGCTGGCGCGATTTTGTATCGGAAATAATAAACAGATTGTAATATATGTGAATCGAAAGGAGAATGCTATAGGGGGAATACGGGTAGCGAAAGGTACGCTAAGTAAGGAAACATGCATGAAAAACATCCTTGATTGAGGACTACTCACCCCCCCCCCCCTTAACTATGGTTGAAAAGCCCAAAATTAACCCAACCACAAAGGTTGGAAAGCGCTCTATAAGTCCGGGCTAGTACGAATGATTTGCATCCAAGCTCAACCATAATCATAGTTGTTTCATACGATAGTCAGTACTATATAATAATTTACGTCGTGTTTTTATCTATTTATTTATTTATAACTATATTTATATCTTTCCTGTCACGCTCTATGGGAATAAGATAGGAAAAAATTCAGGTGCCGAAGACGGTATCTTGGATACGGGGGTCGGACCTGAGCGCTCCAGCTGTGGGACCTGAGCTCGCCTGCACGATCCTGTCTGGACATGTTTAGGTGCCGAAGACGGTATCTTGGATACGGGGGTAGCACAATATATATATCCAATTTTTTAGGCAGAATGCTGAATTTTCATCCAAGAAGCCTCTGAAAGTAATAAGCACAGGAGACAGCTGGGGTTTTCCTGAGGTGCTAATTTTCTACCGTCATTTATAATGACGGCCCGGGCCACCAGTTTCTGATAAGGTACTAAACACTGATTCGCTGCTAAAATATGGAAGTATGCTAGACATGATACAAAATTTAATTTATCTTCAAGCTATCACTTTGGGACAACCACAGATTCTAATACTAAAGATATCAATATTGGTTGCATATAATTGTTGATGCAAACCTCCAGGTATTATCTTGACAGACTATATTGTTACGCAAGACATTTGAGTTTCTCAGTCGACCGATTTTTCGCAATAACTTCATGCTCGTAATTTCATAGTTATTAGGCTTTACTTTGCGTAGCTTGCTTGACCAATTTGTTCAAGTGATTTTCGTGTTGAATTACAACATCCATGGGAGTATGAGCGATTCATGTCATTGGAATGGCTGTACGGTACGTTATAAGTTTGCCAACGGCCGTAAGTCTGCGTTATTTGCTACTACAGTACGCACCTGGCTGCGAAACTCGTAAGTTCCGTAGGCACACAATCCTCTCTTGGTTAAATGGCCAAGCAATAAACCTGAACTGAAATAAGAACAAAACGCTATGAGTCCCTGCAGATATAACACTTTAAGTAAAGTGAAACTTCCTACCTGAGGCTCTGAAGTGTGGCACTGTCCAGGGCCAACTTTTTCCAGCCTCGAATTTCCAGCACAAGGCTTCACATCAGAAAGATTGTGATGAATGAGCACACATTTGTGTGTCGGCTGTGAAGAAACATATATGCTATGTCAAAGTGACATTAGCTCTCTGTATCGAGTTCTGGTACCCTCTTAGTGATGCTTCTTCCACTTGAATCTAATGCCCCTTTACGAACGCAGACTTATTAACGGTATCTTGCCCTAACGTGGATGACAAGCACTCTCTGTGTATGTGTTTTTATTGAAATATTCCTAGATGTATAGGAACTCTGTTGATTTTTTTACTTTTTTTTCATTTTCAAAACCAATGTTCATCGTCCATACATCACAAATTTAGATAAATCTGCCGTTCTCATCCATGGCTGCTTTCCTTTTATTAAAAAAAATTGCGTATTTTTACTTGAGATCACTTATACTAAACCTTTTGCCTGCCAGTGTTCCATTTAATGAACACACTTTTATAAAGTAGCCTAGAGTGAAAATGTGATTAAAAATTCGTATTGTATCACACATTTGCACAAAACAAGCTTTATTTCAATCCTGTAAATTTTAGATGATAAACAATTTTTTCCCAATATTAGATACAATGAATTTGAAAATAAGGTAAATTTAAATTTCTTGATACAACTAAAGACCTACGACAACGAAGTAGTAATGTCATTGAAGTTGTTGTTCTACAGGAATTTTGTCACTATCAATAATGGTTTCTACGAATGCCATAGCAAATATAATTTACTGCAAAAGAAATTTTCCATCCTAATGTGATAAAGTGCTTCATGTATTTACCATATACTTATTTCCTGTTCGTTCTCCAGGAAACGGGCGAAAAATTAGATCGGTTGCAAATTTTGTAACCAACTTAAGTTGTCATAGAGATTGAAGACCAGGTTCCAGAAGATGGCAAAAGCGGGATCGTGTTCCCTTTATTTGAATACTCTTTTTACTTGAAACACTTCTTGAAATCTGAAAAATGTATATGCAGTTTCTGAAGTCCAAGTCTACAGCTTCTTTCTCTCAGGTTACGATGCATGAATTCGCCAAATGATCAACGGAGCACTCAAGACGGGCGGTTGGGCATTGTTTTATTTTTCACGGGCACTAGACAGTTACTTATTCTAGCTTACTGTCTTTCTCTCAGAGAGCAGATTTCGCTTCATAGGCCAAAATTTCAGCACTTCAATGAATCAGACACTTGGGTATGAAAGACAGTATCATGAATACGGTGCACTCACATTACATATAAGCTGACTAGAGTTGCATTCAAGTCTAGTGCAGTGTTCTATTCAAGATTTTACTTCGGATGATGCACGTTTAACTAAAAAAGAGGATAGAGAACTTAAAAGAAGACTACAAGACTACTACAGTCTCATGAACGAAGACGCGCTACCAACGGAGAGAGATGAAGCGCCTATGCGGCACAGTGACAAGAAAGACTTGAAGCAGAGATATTACAGAAGGTAATTAGAGCTGCTAATGAGCGTGAGCGGGAAAATGTGGAAACGGTAAGGCAGAAAAGAGAGCGATTATCGAATGATTTTTTTCCATGCACGTGTCCACTTATATAAATTGAAACATAGTGTTCCATTTATAAATTACTGAGCACTCTAAGAGCGCATACCTACGCTAAGCAAGGCAACGGCAACAAAATATTCAAGTTGGTTGTGAAACCATGGTTTTCACTGTATCGACACTAAAATCAAAATAGTTGTGTGTCTCTCGATAAATCAAGATTTCTGAGTCACATTACCGTAAAACTAAAGAACAAGACACACAAACACATGGTCCAGCGGATATTCACTTGTTACTTCTAGTCTAGCAATCCCTGTATATTTTGTATGGATCCGTCCATTACCTAGTGAGTTTTCATGGTAACAGACACAAAAACATAACCGCCTTGGCGGAGTTAATTACAAACAGTTTGACTACAGAAGGCAAATGAACTACATTACCTGTCTTGTCTCTTGTTTCTGATATGCGATGCGGGATCGGCGGTCCCCACTGTGCCGGCCACCGCTGCCCGGCCAGCTTATATAGCGAGCTTAGGCAACGCCACCTATACAATATATACAATGTTTTCTAGGCGGCCTTGGCTAGGGTGAGGACAGGAGGGGTAATTGTCTCTCCCCCTCCCTTCCCTGTCAGGGGGGGGGGGGGCAGGAAGGAGAGAGGCAGAATGCGCCCTTTTATGGAGGAAGTTAGTATTTAATCTGTTTTAGTGAAGAAAGAAAGGTTTAAATTTCAGAGTATTTCAAAACTCTATAAAAATAAGTGATGAGAATGTGACATGCAAACCTATTACATTTTTTACAGGCTTAGCTCCATTCCATTACAAGCTATTAGGCTCCAAATGCCCGAGATAAACAAAGTGCCCCGGCCGTACACCTCAAGCCCAATGAGCTGAGCTTCTCCCAAAAGAAGCTGCAGCATAACGAAAAGAGGGAAGTCCTGGCGGAAGACCACCATGACAGCCAACTCCCTCAACAATGCCATGTTTGCCACAGCCATGGCCGAACTAAGTAACAGGTCACGTCGGGTTGCAAGCAACGCCCACTATCTCAGCTGTGACGTCACGTGGAGAGATAGATAACAGTACATGTTAATTTATCTCTACCTTCCACTTGCTTTACAAATACAGTAAGCGAGGGTTTTCATGGAGGAGAACAAAGGGTAATCATTTTCGCACCGTCACAGTTGTTAACTGCCTTTTGCAAAAATCGATTTCTGAGAAATAAAGCAATAACATGTCAAATAAATCTGCAGAACGATGAAGAAATCAAGTACAGCAACATAGCTACGACATCTCCGGTATAACATTTATGTGGGTTCTTTTTAATCACCATATTATCGTTTAACGTACTTTTCCATACTAGTGCACCCCTCCATAAAAATAACGGCAAAAGAACCTGTAAAAAAACTGCTGCGCGAAAATAATGTTGCAATTTTAAGGTCAAACTGGTTTGATAGACTTGCGTTAGTATTCCGGGATTATAATCTCACTGATAATTCCCCTGGTGCTGTTAACTTGATGTTAGTCGACTGGGAAACAGCTTTTTCGCTGATGTACAGCATATAAAAACGACTTATGTGATAACCTGGTGCTACGGTGTTTTCAACTGCTGTTACGGGGTATGTAAATAAATAGGGCACGGTGATAGATATAATTAATTATTATTGATAATAATAAATGAATAAATGAACGATAAAATGAATAATGATGTTCTTACTGTAAGTGAATTATTACTTACGAACGATCCAGTTGATCATTCACTGAAAATAGCACATGGCAGGATTGTGCCTCTGAAAATAATATAGAAAGAAGAACATAACAAGTTAGACCTGTCCCCAAGGGGCGAGCTATTCCCCACCTACCTAACTAAAAGACTTAGCGATTGGAACTCATACTGCAGCTGGATCAGTAAAACACACGTAAAGATCTCACAATATACTGCAAAAAAAAATTAAATTTAATACATAGAGGATACCAGATGAATTAAATAAGCTGTTTTGACACACTACGATATAAAATTTAATCGCAACTGATACCGGTCTTAGATGAACACTTCACAAGTACTTAGGAGATATATATAAGTGTAACTTCGACCGCAAATATTTGAAAGGTTGAGTGCCATCGGAAAAACAATTTAATCAGACAAAATATTGAACCAGGTGGCAAAAACGGTGCTCTCAGACAGCGAAGATGTAATACAATGCATGTAAACAAAACTTTTATCACACCGATGCTGTGTTTACGAAAACTCCGGGAAAAAGACCACACTAGCTAAGCAAGTTATAATCTTTCATTTCTTAAGACATTCCGATGACCACCGTCCTAAACTCCAGACGCTCAAAATTTTGTTTCAATATAAACTGTATGTATACTCTTGCAGAAATAAAGTAGCACGTGTCACATAATTCAAGTTATGAATGCATTGTAATGTTAATTTAGGTGAATCATTATTATCTAAATTTTACACTAAGGGCATTTTCGGATGTTGCTTATTTTTTGTTTCTTTCTTAAAGCGCAATAATAATGAAGCTTCGATTATGTACACACATTTACATATCCCTAAGCTTAAGACATCGCAAAATAAACATTTTCTGCAAAAACTCCACTTCTATCGATGCAATAAAAACACATAAACATAGGAATTCTATCACTCACTGCGATAAACATTGACCAGCAGAGCGGCATACTGGAAGGGCGACCCGCAATTCTGTCTGGGTGCCCGGTCAACATTCAACTTCAGAACACCAATAGTGTTCCGATCTTCCTATTAAACACATAACCTCTGGACACGAATAGTGTTCCATCATATCTTCTCTTGGTTTCATCTCTTCCTGGAACTAATCTAATGGAATGATGGCGCTCCTACGCAGACCTCTCTGGAAAATGCGCTGCAGCTGAAGTCTACTGTCTACACAGAACTTAGTCGAACTGCGACTCCATTACATGCATTTCAACTCGCGGGGACTAGTCAGCTGTGAATGGTTTTCTTTTGCTGGATTTCCTTTAGCAGCGTTTTGGGCTCCCCGGTGTTGCAAGATGCTTCATTTGGGTTGTATTACCTGTCCGTGGGAGCTCTGGCGTGAAGTTTTAATAATAATAATAATAAATACTTTCTACTCTTCATGCACAGCATTAAAAGAAGCAAACACTCTGCATCTATTTAGCTAAACAACACGTTGACTTAATCACGATGCTCTTGCTGCATCTTGAGGAAACAATGATTCGATTACGACTGCCAACTTTGACACTATGCCACAGAGATCACTACAGTTCGTATTGGACACATTTATTCGATGACTACACTGCTGAAATTGTTTGTGTAATACGTCATACCGTAGACAACATAACTAAGACCCTGGAACTCATGTCGGCATTGACACATTGAGGCGCTGTCGAATAGGGAATGGTTTCCCTGGTGAAAGTAGAGACTAGAAGACTTTGTTTTCAAATGGTCAAATGAGACATTTAACAAATGAGCACTGTCATGGGTACACTGTGTGAACACACGGGCGATTATCAAAGGCATCAGCAGGCACACAGACGAAGGTATGGGCATGCACTGCCATAAACGCCAATTGTTCGTGAACGGGGAAGACCTTACACCACTCCGCGAGTAAAAGGCGACAAGTTCTGGTATTGTACACAATTGATGTTAAAACGCGCACGACCCTTAGCAAATGCGGAGTGCCGTGTCTACAGCTCAGTGGAACTTTTGAGCTAGATAGGAAAAGAGGCACCTCACCCCCAGTGGGGACGAGAGAATACGAAATGCGTGCTCGCTCTATTAAGTCTCTGCTCTTACTATACGTATCTTACAATCTACCCTCTACATTCTAAAGATTAGTCAAGATCTTTTCCCACACTTTGGGCGTGGGCCGCGACCAAGATTTGTTTACATTCAGAGTGCCGAGCCCTGGACACCCTCACCTTCTAAGGCACTTCAGTAACCTGACATTAAGCAGATGCCTTTACTGCCTACAACGGCTTTATGCGCCGAACATTGTACATTCCTGCATGAATGTTGAACACGACATTCTTACTTAATAAACCATTTTTCTAGAGACATTAATTATTTTCCTATGTGTATGCGTAGTCATGAAAATCTATACATATATATAGGTACGTATACATATTTTTTGCGAATCTATGTTTTCATAACACTGGTGTATCAAAGATGCCGAGTAGAAAATAATACTTGAGTGATGCTTGACCACCTACGAAAGAAATTATTTTTTTTTCTACGTCGGATAAAGAGAATAATAGTCCAGGCTCTAGGGGGAGGGAGGGTTGGTGTCTGTGTATATTTCTCTTTCTCGGCTCTACCATGTATTTTTCTATTCCATCCATATGATGATGACGGTAAAAAAGAATCGGGTAGAACTTTCGCAACTGGTCCATTTTTGAGGGGGGCATGGGGGGGTCCAAAATTATCGATTGTGGAATAAATGTTTTGAAACTTGCTCAGTATATATGCTTTTGAAAAAGAAACATATTTTGTTTCATTTTACAACCTTTTTGATTTCGGCCTTAGTTTGAGATAATGGGGTATATATATACGGTATATTGGAAATTTCAAACGAATAGAACTCAGAGAGTTTTCATGATAGAATAAAGATAATGACTGTTTTAAAATCCTTGGAACATTCCTAACAAAACTATGGAGCTAGATTATCTATTTTGCCCTCATAATATTTTTTTATCTCAGCTGTATTGGTCATTTTCTATTTCGTTGCGATCGCTAACTAAAATATATGGAAAAACAATTCAGGAATTCGGTTTTGAGAGTTGATACAAAAATAGTATAAGGGCAAACTAGATAATCTAGCTCCATTGCTTTGTTAAAAATGGTCCAATGATTTCAAAACTGTCATTGTTTTTATTCTAGCATGAAATCTCATTGAGTTCTATTAGTTTGAAATTTCCATAAGATACAAATATAGGTATATTTAGACCCTATTATCTGAAAAACTAAGGCCTAAATAAAAAAATTAAGCAAAAATAAACATGTTTCTAAAAAAAACATATACTGAGCAAGTTTCAGAACGATCAGTCTATAATTGATCATTTTGCCCCCCCCCCCCCCCCCCCCCCCCCCCNTAAATAAAAAAAGTTGTAGGAGCAAAATATGTTTCTCAAAAATACATATTCTGAGCAAGTTTCAGAACAATCAGTCTAAAATTGATCATTTTGCCCCCCCCCCCCCCTGGGCCCCCCTCAAAATGTACCAGGTGCGAAAGTTCTACCCAACTTTTTTTATGTCTTCATCATATAGAATAGGAAAATACATGGTAGAGACGTGAAAGAGAAATGTACACAGATAAACCCCGTAGAGCCTGGACTAGAAGGGCTTCGCTCCACAGCAGGTCTTTAGTTGAGAACATTCAAATTTTATACTACTCTAAGCTGCCAATGGCAATGGAGAAATATCCCGATTTCTTTGGCGTCATATATCAACAGTGTATTTTAGTTACCAATAAAAAGTTCACTAGTTTCTCTTGAGTAAGAAATTACCAAACTTTACCGAAATAAATCTCAACAGCATTGTGCACGGTAAAATAGAACTGTGATACGTACCTTGTGCATTGAATTTGAAGATGTACCGTACTGGAAATACCACTGAGCGTTATCAGTAGAAATCTTCAATATTCCGTCCAGTTGTAGCTTAAATTTGACCTTCTCCGACTAAAACGTAACTCAGAATTTAATGTGTGTTGATGCAATCATTGGTTAATGGAAAAATATTCTGATTTATTTGGTAGCAGCAGGTAATATTTCACTGTCCGACAATTGCATACTAACCCAATGTGGCAACGTTTCTTTGGCTAAAGTTGTGATTTCATTAAACCCGTAAATCACCGGATGAGTTAAGTATATCTGCATAATTTTATACACCACAATTGTTCTTTTATAGCTATGCCGTGTCATCCAGTGTTTTTAATGGCCGTATCTTCTATGCAGGCGGCAGCATTTAGCGGGCAGAAGTATTAATGTTAATTCACTCATAAGGTAAAACTCTACTACTGCCTTCTAAATAAATGGCATTCAGCGGGCAGAAGTATTAATGTTAATTCACTCATAATGCAAAACTCTACAGCTGCCTTCTAAATAAATGGCATTCAGCGGGCAGAAGTATTAATGTTAATTCACTCCTAATGCAAAACTCTACTGCTGCCCTCTAAATAAATGGCGTACTAATATTAGAAGACCCCTTCCCCCCGGTTCTGATGCCCTCGCAGTATCTACAGCTGCGGGCATTGGCCCCGCCTGGCAACACAAGAGGACCCCTGTTGTCGGCTGCATATCCTCATTGTTGCTTCTTAGCTCTTCTGCCCTGACCTTCACTGCCCCCCGTGTAGTGCAACTATCAGGCGTCCTCACTTGCTTTCGATACAAGGTAGTCTCTGTACTTTCTGTGGTTTATGTCCTTACTTTTAAGCGAAAATATTTTTTTTTTGAGAAAACCAAATAGGTATGTGGGTTTTGCTACTGGGTAGAAAAAAGTACATGAAAAATTAGTCACGCATCGAACCCTAATAGCACCTGATACATAGCATACAATCTCACGGCCCTAATAAGTAATATAAGTACTACAAGTACTAGAACATTTTACATTTGTACTACGCACTCGCCACTGACCAGGCACAACCGAGCTGCTCTCTTTAGGTTTTATGTGCTTGGAACTTCGGTCTGCTGCATTCGTTTCACCTGAATGGATCCAGCTTGAAGCCTTAACCCTAAATGGAATTCCTGTTAGACTACCAGAAACTCGACCTTTCTCCGTTAGTTTGAAGTTTCAACTCTCCCAAGCCTAAAGGGGTTATTACGACAAGTGCAACGGCACTCGAATAAAATTTCATATTGAACGTTTCGACCTCTCACATTCAGGTCATCTTCAGCAATAAAATAATATGGAAAATATAAAAGCGCCTGATTCAACTACTATGTAAGTACTGCTGAAGATGACCTGAATCTGAGAGGTCGAAACGTTCAATATAAGATTTTATTCATTAGTACTCGTTTTTATATACCTTATTAGTTGCCAAGTAAGATTGACTCATTGTTTGCTATCTTATAACCTAGGAAGTTATAGACGAATTTTTATTTACAGGATTTGCTAGAAATCTTAGAAAGCATAAACGACAAAGTGTAGGTGATGATCAGTTTGTTCGTATCTGTGTTTGATATTATGTTTGTTTTAGTATTTATTAGACCCTAACTCAAAAAGGCACTTCGGGAACTTCAAGAAAATTACAGGACTCGTCCTTAATGTTGAGAGGCACAGATGACGACCTTGGTGATGACCAGGCCAAGAGGAAATCTTGGTTCCAGGACTAATTTAAACTTGTTATTCCTGTTGCATTGCTTGGCGAAGTTACTCGCTCTCTGAGAGCTCTAGCTATTTTACTGCTAATATATGTGATAAATAGGCAGAAAATACTAACTCACACATCAGACCAATTATCTGCATACGACGTTTGTTGACCTTAGCGGGGTCATCTCATACGCAACATATTTCCGCTACTTTTTATTCACCTTTACTTTCATATAGCAATCTTAGTTCCCAACTTCTTTGCTAGTAGGCAGCAAGGAGCTTCAATGGGAAGAGTACGCGCAAGCCTTCCCTGGGCGAGTAAGCACATGGCTTTGTCACGTGACTGAAGCTACCGTTTGGAGATCTTAAACTGGCTGAAGTGGTGGTGGTCAGCACGTATAGTTAAGGAAGATACAGACAGGCAATCGTGTCTGAAGATTTATATCCCACTGCTCACCCTGCTACCTTCATCATAAGCTGGTATACAGGATACAAGTTTCCTTTACATAGGCACTTCCATCCGCTCGAAATTTTGTCGATGGATGATGGCTGCAAAAATTTGAGCTCAGGACTCATTCCTACGTGAGGCAATGCCTCACGTAGTCAATGCGCTCTCCAATTGGATATGCCACTCAGCCAGTTTAAGGGAAAAGTTTACTCGCCACGCTCCTGTAGGATAAATAGATAGGGTGCACCTCCTTGGTAGAACCTCCTTGGTAGGCAGCTAATAACTACCAATGAACAAAGCTAGGTATTAAATGTGAATAAAAGGGTATTATCGCCGGTCTATTTGAGACTTAGTTCGCTCGGTTCCGTTTAATTATACGTTTGTATACAGGATACAGGCAGTTCAATATAGCACCAACCGGGCAAAACTTGTTGATTGTTTACGGTGAAGATTGAAGGTAAAGGTAAAGTCAACTTGATCTCACCGGAAACTGGGAAACCGACTAGTACTGATTGTGCTGCAGATATAGGCCAAAAGGCCCCACACATATCTGCTGCTGGGCTGCAGTCGACTACAGATCGTCTAGAGCTATGGCGCCAGTGGCAGAAGGCTCCATGCGACAATCTGCACCCCCCCCCCCCTCGCATCTCTCCATTGCTGATAAAGGTCAGTAAACGTAACTCTATAACTTAACACAAAATGTTGTGAAAAGCTCTTTATGATATAGGCAGGAAGCGGTTGAAATGTTTGATGATGATAAGTTCGCCAATTTCTGCATTTGACTAATGTTTGTTTCAACATGACTCCATAAATTTCGGACGGATTTTGAAATAATCATAACTGTTGCTAATGTCAAGAGGTACAAGTGACCATATTTTGACGAAAATAAGATGGAAATCCTGTTTGCAGGACCAATTACTCGTTAACATCGCTTTGCTTAACGCTTTGCAAAGCTCTTCATGACCTAGCTAGTTTTCCAAAAGGAAAATAGAAGAAATAAAGTTGTTAGCTCTGCAGTTGTATGCTCGGCACTCCCCATTAATCGAACGCCAAAGCCTCATTGATACCCTAGCAACACAGACGTCAGGTGCATTGTCGCAGAAACGAAGTAGATGTTTAAGACTCTAAGACATACTGGGCCACTGGCTCTAGTTGGAGCTATTGCGATCGTTCTGCTTGGTCACAACCGAATCCGCCGTGAAGATTTTTCTGATCAAAGAAATTCAATTTACGTTTCTCATGACTCATCAGATCTTTGGGAAAATATTGACAGCAGTGATCTCGACTTTGCTTCTGATTGCCAACCGTCGGCGGGGATCTGTCTCGTGACCAAGCCCAGCGACGGTCTAAGAAGGGCCCAGTCACCATAAACATACCACTCACTACGAGGGCCCAAGGGGGGTCCAATCACCACTGCCCAGTATCAGTCCAGTCAAGCCTAGTTCACATTAGCAACTTTCGTTTCGCATAAGCCTGTCAGTCGTTCAGTGAAATTGTTGCTGATTGGCCCGTGGGGCTCCACATTTGACTGGACGTGTGAACAGTGCGTTGCTACTGTGTAGAACGCTCTCCACACATCAAGTTAGCAGAAACATACAGATTCGCAACGCAAATTGGTTGGAATTACGAGTGTGCTTGCATCAACTACTTGCAATTTACTGATAGTATTGTATATGTCGAACGGGCTGTGACTGCAACGGAAGTTGCTAATGTGAACTCGGTTCTATGCACCACCAGCACGGCCCGATACGGGCCAAGTTACCATCACCCGTCGCTACTACGGCCCAATATGGGCCCAGTCTCAATAACCTACCATTACCACTGCTCAATGTCAGTCCAGTCGCCATTATATGTACACAACCGCAGATCAACATTACATAGTCCTTTTCTCTATCGCACACAACCAGTCTACTGTGGGCCCAATTCCTTATTGCATACCACCTCACGGTCCAGCGTTGGACAAACTCCCAGTGACTGATTGGTTATCATAATTTCTCAATGGGCGGGATGTGTTGTTATGATATAATCATACACATGAATACGTGTGTACTAGGTCATCTAATTTAATTTGGTAATTAATTACCGCGTGACTAATTAATTAGTAATTAATTAATCAACTGCCGTGTCAAAGAAAATAACTGGTGGAACCAATGAGTACTTTGTGTAAAGTACTTCTCTTACAAGTAAATATAGAGGGCAAATCTTTTGTGAAAC
>LQNS02277243.1:11051137-11063038 GCA_001587735.2 Parhyale hawaiensis | reverse complement strand
CTCAGCTCCTGTACAGTCGGCAGAATTCAGGCTAGGTATATACAGTATAGAGCGGTACAGCCGTGGTCATGATATTGAGGCTAGGTTTGGTGTTATGTATGTGGAGAGACTCTAATGTTGCGAGCTCGATGGGATTGGAGGAGTCTATGATGAAAAAATCATTCCTGCTGATAGGATGGTTGGTTTGCTCAGCATGTAGGCGAGGGGCTGAATGTGAGGGCTTCGGGAGTGGTAAACCGGTACGGCCCGTATTGACCAACACCTAGGTGCATCCAGCCGTACCGGTTTATCACTCGCGAAGCCCTCACGCTCCCAATCCCATCGAGCTCGCAACATTAGAGTCTCTCCCCATACATAACACCAAGCCTAGCCTGAACATCATGACCACGGCTGTACCGCTCTATACTGTATATACCTAGCCTGAATTCTGCCGACTGTACAGGAGCTGAGGTCCGGCCCCTGCGCACGGCTCGTCCATTTGCCTTTTAGACTTTACCCCAACAACACCTACGCCCCCCTTACTGAGTTACAATAAAGAAATTTTTATTTATTGATCGTAACCTAGGTTTTTTTTTCTTCTGAAGATGGGATTTTTCATCCTGAAACGTTAATTTTTAAGCTAGTCGACTCTTATTTAATATTAAATTTTTTTCGCCTTGTGTAGTTTTTAAATCCAAAATCTTTTCATTTGTACCCTGTGATAGTAATAAAAGCTTGTACAAATTTCTTGAAGATCCGTTCATAACTTTTTGAGTTATATTGAAAACAAACGTTATGGCAAACGTGAGTCAAACATACAAACGAACGAGCCTATCTGCTCCAAAATTTGATCATTCATGTCTTTTAACATTAATAACCTCTCAAAATATCATTATTTGAGTTATTGTGCTAACAAGCATATAATTAAAAATAGTGACAAACGAACGAAAGAACTAACGGATCATTACCAAAATTTGGTCAATTACTCTTTGCAATACGCCTAACAACTCATGTTAATTTAATAAAAATCCATCCGTAACTTCTTGAGTCACGGCATTGAGAAAAATAAAGCAGACAAACAAGCAAACAAACAGAAGGACTTATCTTCACAAATAGTTAATCATCTGTTTCTCCTAACATACCTAACAACCCCTGTAAATTTCTTCTAAATCGGCTCATAATTTTTTTAGTTATCATAGTGACAAAGAGACAGACAAACACGACGAAAACATGACCTCCTTGGCGGGGGTAAAAATTACAAAAGGAGGGCATATATTACAGAAAAAAGACAGAAAAATGGCAGTGAAGAGACAGAAAATGAAAAAACTGCAAAGAAAACGGCAGAAAAAGTAGAAAAACTGGGAGAAAACGCAACCGAAAAAAAATAACAGAAAAATGACAGGAAATTCATGGAAAAATGACTGGAAAAGGATAGGTATTACAGAAAATGGCATCAAAAACGTTAGAAAAACTCACAAGAAAAAATTGCAGACAAATGGTAGAAACAATGTAAGATAAAATTAAAGAAAAAAGAGAAGAAATTCAGCAATGACAGAAGATAATGCCAGAAAATGGCAGTGAAATCACAGAAAATACCAGTAAGTGGCAGGAAGATCACAGAAAAAGACAGCAAAATGGAAAAATGGCAGAAAATGACAGATGAATGACAGAATATAAAAAAAAAAACAGAAAATCACAGCAATATCGACAAGAAAATGACTGGAAAAATAAAATGTTACAAAAAAAATGGCAGAAAAAATGCCAGAAAACTTACAGGAAAAATGGTAAAAAAATAGAATTTAAAATGTAAGAAAAAATGAAGGAAAAAGGAGCAGAGAGGCACAAAAGAAAAATAACGGGAATGAATTATTTGTGTGCAGTTTGTGTGCTGGAGATCCCGACGACAACATAGTGGCAAATGGAGAAGCATTAATATTGGTTGGACCTAAAAATAGATTCTAATAGCCTAAGATCTTGCACGTCGTTTGTACTTCCTATTATAGAAATATTATTGAACTTAATTGGATGATTTTCATTTAAACTATGGCAACGGATAAATTTGTAGGTACGGTTAATTGTTGCCCTGTGCGATGCGATATGCCCCGATGTTGAGCTACCATAACGTACGGAAGTACTGCCCACGTACGAAAGCTGGCAGCTGTCACAAGTATACCTGTAGACAACATTAGAGCGAATGAAAGCATCAACTGAGTCGCAGCGTTTGAAGAGGTTACCGATTGTTGCCATATTGGGATAGTAATATTTTGGAGAGATCTGTTGATAGAATCTATTCAACAGTCTGGTAATATACCGCTCTAGGTTTCGACTTTGAGATCCTATGTACGGCAATTGTAGGTAAAATTTTTCTCTTTCAACAGTCGCTATAGGTAACTCAGAAGTGTGTTTTTTATCATGGAATTTTCTTACTATAGTATTGAACAATTTTGGTGGATTGTAGTTGTCCATAAAATATTTCTTAAGGAATTCTATTTCCTGGTGAAAATAGTGGAACGAATATGAAATACGGTATGCTCTGTTCAGTAAAGTAGAAATGATTGCAGTTTTGTACTTGTATGAAATATTGCTGAAGAAGTTTGTGCCAAGTCCTGAGAACGTTGGTTTACGAAACACTACGGTTAAAAAATTATTTTCACTTCGAGTCACCTGTACATCCAAAAACGAAAAACTATTATCTCGTTCTGTTTCAATTGTAAATTTGTTCTACTATTTGCACCAGGAAATAGAATACATAGAAAATATGGGATGGATGGGCAAAATTTACGTTTTGTCGGTTTCAACATGACAGTAGAAACTTCAAGATAAATGCGTACCATTTCCAGCTAAAGGGATAAGTATTTCACTTCTGCCATCTTCTGAAACCTGGTAATCAATCTCCACGAAAACGCTATTTAATTAGAAAATCCACAACTTGATCTAATTTTGATTTTCAATATTAAAAAAGAAATTATATTTCAGCGAAATCTAATAGAGTTCACTCTGCTCTACTGTAGAGCAGGGTCTAGACTAAAGATTAAATTATTGGGAGTTTCTACTACGAAAACTGACGGAGGGGATGCATTTTCTGTAGATCCCTTAAAAATGCCGTTTTCTGCCTATAAAGAGTTATGAATGCGAGATCCAGAAATTTTGCGTGATACAGTAGCTTTTTCTCTAAGTTTGACAATTTTTCATAAGTTGAGAGAATTTCTGAGTTGTACAACCACTAGTAAAAAAGAAAACCTTTTAGCCAAAGCGGTTCCCTTAAGCGCAGGAAAGCCAACGAAATGGTTAGGTTCGAGATTCAATATCTAGCCTAACATAGGTAATAAAAGCGGCCGTGAGGAATGCAACAAGTAGCAATAGGGCGCATTAAAGTAATTAATGTCAATAAAAGGTTAAGGAATAGGCCGGCCATATGTAATTGACCTCCTGAAGCATGCGATAGGGTCAACGGAAGGGGGTGGTGTAGGGTAGATAGGTAGGTTCATCCAGGGGTCGGTATGGCTCATCTATTCAAAAAGGGTGTTAAGTATCAATAAAAGGTTAACTAAAGGTGATAGAATGCCAATGACAGCCCGCAAATGTGCAGCATGTACTCTAATATGGGTCAGGAACGGAACTGAGGTAGAGTAGCGGTCAACCCATGGGTCAGGTTGGGGTCACGAGGTAGTGACCTCAAAATTCAAGATGGCGGCCAAAAACGAGTATATGGCCAAACTACATTCTACTATCACATCGAGACCTAACGTTCGGCACACTGACTGACTGCTATGTCAATCCAGCAAAGCTGGTACATGCACAGGTATGCTGGTACATGCACAGGTATTGTGGTATATGCACAGGTATGCTGGTACATGCACAGCCATGCTGGTACATGCACAGCCATGCTGGTACATACACAGCCATACTGGTACATACACAGCCATACTGGTACATACACAGCCATGCTGGAGACTATCAGCCTCATCATGGTTGTATAGGCGCCAGTGCGGCTTCTCTGTGCCGCTCAAAACAAACAACAGGAAATGAAACACAGCACTTGGGGGATTTTATGTATTTACTTTTATCAACGGAAAGTTACTCTTGAGACCGCGTTCGTAACATTAGCATTAGTGTTTAACGAGTCAACCAATTTAAAAAATATTTAGAAGATCAGCAACATCGGTTGAAATATTTAAAAGCTGCCCCCGTTTTGTATGCAAAATGGTATATGATCTAGGCCTCCTTAGTCTAAAATGATTGAATAGTAATTCACTACTCGGTAAAATAATGGGCTTAATCTACAGTCCTTTATAATCGTATCTAGCAAACAAAAGGCCTACAAGCCCACTAGCTCGATAATGATTATACTTCTTAATGCAATACTCTACGTAATTGCTAATTTCACATGCAATAATTTGTCCGCAAAGGTGCACACGCAATTTCTGAAGTAGTAGCATCAGTAGTGCTCATTTAAGGTATGTTTTTTTTTTGACATAATTGAATAAAGGAGCTTTGTAAATGAAAATAACAATCAACAAATGGGCAACTTAACTATAGTACGAATGCACAATCAATGGTTGCCGCTGTACAGTAACATCAACACCACAGTTACGGTACTGAGGTCACTCTCGCATAGCTCTATGTCCAGGGGCTATTCAAAGGAGTTCACGGTAGAGACTTAACCCTTTACCGGGCAAGTGACCATATATGATCACTTCCATGAAGCTATTCTTACGAAAGCATTTTTCAGTCGCCCGGCCATGGTTAAACCCACGATAATAAACGCGGCCCTTTCCTAATATTGCTGCCCTGTAACCAGCGTACACGAATGAATGTATTGCAAAGCCCCTCCACGTTTTACCCCACAGCAGCCTATTGCTGCAGCCTGCAGACGGCTGGACGAGCATCAGCGCACCACCAGTCAAACAGCCCGCTGCTCCACGGCCCAAATCCCAACCATGCACAGTCGCCACTACCGTCGGGTTCGCTAGCGTAGATGCCTCTGCTGTCGTGCCAGTCCCCCCCGCCGTGGGGTCCGGGGCTCCTGCCGCTGTGCAGCCACCGCCACTCTCCATTCTCCCTCTGCACCCCCACCCAGGGGGCCGCGCCTGCACACACAAAACATATATATCACACTATTGCGCTTTAATCTATGAATAATATATTATATAATTTAAAAATATTTAACATAATATTTACATAATATATGAAAAAACATGTTTGCTACATAATGAGCTTGCATGAGGTTGGCGCAGAAGTGATGTTCGATTAGATATATATATATATTTATATAGGGTAAAAATGGGTTTAGTTTTTGTACCAGGAGAAAATAAGCTGCGTCTACGTGTTCTAGATATTCCTTATTGGTAATGGTAGGCTTCTCTTAAATGGAAACTCTCGATAATGCGGAATCTATTTTTTTTTTCGTACTTTTGACTTCTCTTTCTGAGTTAATTCAGTCTGCACTTTGAAGCGAGGAAACGCCCCCTGCAACTTTTTCCATTCACAACATCAACTTCATGAGTGTCATGAACATATTTTGCTGCAACAATTGCTAGGAACAGTTCATAGAATTTGTCGAGTAAACTTTCTCTTCCGTGACCGTTAGTTGAGATAAATATGGAGGCATACATATATTTTTTTTAAATCATGGGCAAATGTTAGAAAATTTCAAAGGATAGAATAGAAATAAATGATAGAGTTGTTTTATAGCTACAAGAAGAGGTTAAAATTAATAAGTTCTATTTGAAAAATTTGTACTGGGAATCGGATATTACTTTTGCATAACAATGACGCCTAGAGGCGTAGATACATTCATGAAATGTACATGCTTTCTCTACGCATTATAATGCAACAATGAGCTCACGCATGGATTCGGCTGAAACCGACGATGAGGGGTAGATTTCCTCACTTAATTAGTAGAAGAAAATGTTCCGGTTTCAAAAAATTATAACAATGCTGCTATTGCTACCATAATTGACAAGAATATATCTATATTATACTAAAACTGTTTTTTTTTTTTTTGCGAAAGCGAAGACAATTGCAATGACGAGTAATTGACAACCCAACGGGTCACGGGCCGTCTAGTATTATTTTTTATTAAAACTTTGTGAACTTTATTAATCTGTGTCTTGCTTGTACACCTTTTCTTCACTTTTATACGAGAAGAAATTCTAGAATGAAGATCTGATTCGATTGCATCTGTGATACGGAAGTTGAAACTTGGGCTCGACTGCATGAACGGGCACGCTTGATTCAAAGGTGCTACGGAAAATATAACTGGAATATGTAACATAAAAATTCACTTTGCTTAGAGGCTGCAGGTTGAATATTCATCAACAAAGCAAAGAATCTGTTGATATTTGGCCGTATGAGCAGCTCCTTGACGGGCAGGAGAGGACAGCCGAATAGCGTGCGATACATGACTAGCTAAATTACACCTTTTTTTTTTTTTTTTGCTTTGCAAGAGTTACGACGATGGTAATGCCTACTTAGCGGGTAACGGCCGTCTAGTATTATATTAAAACTAAGTATCGAAAACGTGGCTGGACGTCAACAGACGTCCAGCCACGTCTGTTGACAAACTCGACCTGTACCGAAAGCTTGGCCAAATATAATCTTATGTCAGTACCAGTCCATAATAACCTAATATGATTATACTAAAACTCTGTGAACTTTATTTATCTGTGTCTTGTTGCTTGTTTCTTCTTTGCACACAGTTTTTTTGCTGTAAGATGGGAAGAAATTCAAGCATCGATGATATGAGTACCCCTTGCAGGAAGCTTCCGAGTCCGCCACACAATGTTTGTCATCGTTCTGAAGTAAGATCAAGACGGATATCTATAAACCATCGTAGCCTTTATATCGACCATTTCATAGGTTGAGTGCACGAGATCATAGAAATTTATTCGCGTGCCCAGCGTCTGTAGCTAAGATGATTGAATAAATGTGCACAGATTCTTCGCTTCGAGATGGGAAAAAATCGAGCTTCAAAGAAGAAGCTAATTTGATTGCATCTGTGATACGGAAATGAACCACAGCTCGGCTGCTGAAACGTGCACGTCACATTTAGATATGATACGGGCAATGCAACTGGACTACGCAACACATATATTTCTTCGTGTAAGGTGCCAAGATCTAATAGCGCAAGCCTGATATTTGCTCAAAAATACACTGATTGTCTCAAAGTCAGGCCCAGGAAATGCGCATGGAGCCTAAAAAACAGAATTGAAAACTCCAACAACTCATCAATAAAAGCCATCCGTAATGGCCCTGGCTACAAACGGTCTAATATGTACATACGATGGCAGCGCCTACTGTTGTCTGACGGAGGCCAAGCAATGGGGCGTAATGATGTCTAATATGTAAGATCACTGCGACATGCTCTGTGTGTAACCTAGAAATAAGAAACATTCTCCTGTGTACCATATTTCATTCCAATTTTGTAATGTCTATGAGTACTTACTAAAGATTATTATTATTATTACAGACTGTCGAATGTTGCATTGAGAAGCAGGCGATGGTGGTGAGTACGGGCAACTGCTGCGTGAGGACTCTGTCAAATAACGGCAGGTCTTTGACCAGCTGAGTTACAATTTTTTTTGCGAAAATGAACGAGATGATGTGACTGAGACCGTCGAGATAGAGAGCCTCCTTCTCGATTGTCTCGATGTGACCCAACGGGTCATGCGCCTTCTAGTATTATACTAAAAGTCCGTGAACTGTATTTATTTACTTGTGTTTGTCTTGTTTTCTTGCACACGATGTGTTCGCTTTACCGATAGAGAGAAATTCAAGCGTAAATGGTGGGGGTTGGCCACCGTGAAGTTTTCGAGATTGCAATGCAATCTATGTTATGTTTCAGTAATCAGATCGAAACTGATACTTTTAGAGCGTCGTAACCTGGATACCAACCCCTTTATAGCTACGTCGAATCCATAAAAAATAAAAATTTATTCACCTGGACAGTATCAGTGGCTTAGCTGGTTTATGTACTTCTGTCTTGTTTGCACAGTTTCTTCACATCAACATAGAAAGACATTCAAGAGTTGAAAATTAAATTCAATTGTATCTGTGATACGTAAGTTAGGGTGAGCTCGGCTCCATGGACGGACACGTTTAATTCAAAGGTGTTACGGGAAATACAACTGCATACGTATTATCTATTTAGATATTGCTTACAAGCTGGGTGTAGAATATTCTTTAGAGCAGCAAAGAATCTGCTGATAATGTCAGCATGGGCATGTGGACAGTCGAATAGCGTGAGGTCCATGACCAGCTGAATATTGCCTGCTGAATGACCGAACAGTCACGGGCGGTCGAGTTATATAAATAGCTAATGCAGAATTTGGATGCAACAAGACTGATAACGCTTATTATAATGTAAAAATAAAGTGTTCTTCCACGGTTTTTTTCAGGTTCAAGGAATTCCAAAATTTTCAGCGATCGTACGGATGATAGCCGCATAAAGCATTATTTTTGTATTTGGTCTTCAAAAGTTTTCCGAACTCAGTAAATACAGTATATCTTTACTAGGGAGGTTTGATGGAAGGAGAAAGTTCAGCTCATTTTGCTATACTATACTGGCCAAAGAAGCTCCTTGTTCTCTGGTGGCTGTTCCCTTCCCACCAATCACAAGCTCTCAGCCATACCTTCCCACCAATACGAGGATTGCGGACGTTTCTGCAGTGAATCCTCGCGCCAGCCAGACTTCAGCCATACAGAAAACAACAGCTTCAGATCTCCTCAGTCGTTGCTATCTCCTT
The DNA here is from genome assembly GCA_001587735.2 of Parhyale hawaiensis. Classification (NCBI taxonomy): domain Eukaryota; kingdom Metazoa; phylum Arthropoda; class Malacostraca; order Amphipoda; family Hyalidae; genus Parhyale; species Parhyale hawaiensis. The sequence continues at coordinate 11,054,312 of LQNS02277243.1, read as the reverse complement.
CTCATTAACACTCCTTGTGATTCATCACTTCCAAATATCTGTTGTAGCTGTCGGTTTTCAGCAGTGTGATGCTTGATGGAAATTGCAAGCTGTTTTGTGGACTTATATTTGATTAGTGGCCCGTGCTGTCATTATCAATGATGGCAAAAAATTAACACTTCACAAAACCCCCGCCGTCTTTTGGGCTTCCTCATTTTTCCCCTATCTAATACTGAAGAAAAAGATTGCAAGGTACCCAATTTTTTTTTTTTTCGCCGAAGAAAAAGACTGCAAGGTACCCCACTTTTTTTTACATTTTGAAATCTGAATTTTCTCCTATCTTATTCCCATAGAGCGTGATAGGAAAGATGTATATACATAAATAAATAAATAAATAAATAAATAAATAAATGAAAACACGACGTGAATTATTAAATAGTATACTGATTCGAAAAATCTCTCATTAACTGAAAATTTGGATTTTATTTTGATAAATTTCTGTTGAATTTTCAGTTGCATTTAGTATTACGTATACTGATAATTAGCACGGGAGAAACTCCGCAACTGACCAATAATTTTGCTTGAGTTTTATGAGCATGCTGCTTCAACAGTAGTTTGAAGTTAATGCAATTGGAAGTGCTGATAAAATCATTTACGGTAGTGGAGAACTTCCTACTCAAAACTACGGTTAGAAATGTTGAAATTAGTATGCCATGAAGGCTTGAAAGCGCCCCACTATTAGTGTTGATGACGGCTAATAGCCATCCATGCTCGGCCATAATCATAGTCATTTTCGATCATTTTTGATTGGATCGGTTCTTGTTTAGCCCGATGCGTGCATAGGGGCCACACTAATAACCCCTCTATACGTAGCTAGGATAAACCTGTGTACGGGGTATCCATGGACGACTTCACAAGCCAATTCGAAGGTCAATGCCCATTGCTGCCGCCAGGGAGCTTATGTTTTGTGTGAATTTACGAAATAGAATTGAGGCACATTTGTATGAGCCTCGCTGGTATAATCTAATCTAATTTAATACTAAGAATGACCGTCGTGTGTTTATAAATATATTTATATGTTCGGTGTCACGCTCTTAACGAAATAGATAGGCAGAAATTAGCCCAGATTGGAGGCTCTGGTGCTCCTCTCAAGCTCCATTGATAGTGATAGGCAGAAAATAGGCCGGGTTGCAGAAGATGGCAAACGGATCTTAAGCAGGGACAGATGAAATTCCAACAATGAAGACATCGCAGGCTTAGTCTGGTTTGTACGAGTATCAGCTTCTCCATACATCGAATCTACGGCAAAGTATAGGTCAACCTTATGTCTGAATACATTTCTTGCATTGCCGAAGTTGAAATCGTAGCACCGAAGATGTTTGAAGCTTCCGTTGGCACTCTCATGCTTCTTAATTCGTAGTTTCTCCCCACAGATGATTTCGTTGCATGAACTATTCTTCCCACTTTGATGCAATTGTCAACGAAACTGACGAAACATAGTTTTCACGGGCAGTAGACAATTATTTCTTCTAGCTTACTGTTCTCCTCTGACGAAGCAGTTTTCTCTTCATAGGTCAAAATTTGATCACCTCAAATGAAACAGATATTTGAGGTGGAAAGACTGAATCAACGGTATCTTTGCTACGGAGCGAACACATTGTATATAAGCTGCTATTTTGTTTAGGTTTGTTGAAGTGTTTTACTCAAGACGTTACTTTTGCCTGTCTATATAGAAGACCTAAGGATGACAGCACGACAAAGGATCAATGAGGAATAGAAGAAAATTAAGAAGCAAATGAGAGAAGAGGAGATTCCGCACCGGCCTAGAGGCATTAGGCAAACGTATAGGTTATTGCGTGAATTCTTCACGCACGGGTCCACTAGTTATTACATAATGTACCAAATCTCGAATGACCAACAGCGGTCGTCGGTAAATACCATAGCTGTGCCTCAGGCGTATCCTAGCTACGGTTGGAATAGCTCTAGGAGCGGTGTACCTTGTTTCGAGAGGGACAGGCAATGGGTGCACAAACAAACGGCCTTATTACATCTGCCAAGGAGGTTATGTTTTCGTCGTGTCTGTCTTTCTGGCTCTTTGTCTGTCACAAGATAACTCAGTTCGGAACCGATTTGGACGAAACTTACAGGGATAGTTTGGTATGTTAGGAGGAACAGATGATTAACTTTTGGTGAATATATGTCCATCAGTTTGTTTGTTTGTTTGTTTGTCGGCCTGAATGGATCTTTATGAAATTCACAGGGGTTATTAGTGATGTTAAAAGATTGAATTTTGGTGCAGACCGGTTTGTTCGTTTGTATGTTTGACTCATGTTTGTCTTAACTGTTATTAGCAGTATAACTAAAAAAAATATGAACGGATCTTCAATAAAACTGCACAAGCTGTTATTACTTTCAAACGGCACAAATGATTAGATTTTTGGTGTTTATACGAAGAAAATTATGGTTGAATTTTTGCTACCGTTGCCTCGCTTGCGGAGGTATGCACTCTGAGAGTGCTCTAGTTACAGCTTTTATTAACAGCAATCAGCAAAAGGGAGTTAAGTTTGACTGCCTTACGTTGGATTACCTTAGACTATCTTAATCTGTTTGTATTTGCAAAAAATGCGGTGGAATTTAAAATGGCTACCTATTTGATTCCTTGAGTAGGGTTCCATTGTTATTGCAGCTCTAAATCTGCTTATTTAATCTATTGTTATGCAGACTACAGCTGGAGAATATTGTGACCTGAGATGGTCCAGCACAACTAGAGGCAACAGCGACTGGACTACTCACCGCTAGAATTAGCGGCCAGGAAGGCCACCAGGTTGGCCCGGTCTGCTGCTGTGTCCGCCGAGTAGAGGTCGGCACCGAGCGCCAGGCAGAACTGCCTCGCGGCGCAGTAGTTGTGGCGCTCCGGGGTGAGGTAGACGCACCCAGCCGGGGTGCTGTTGAATGGCGGGCTGCAGGTCTCTCGAACTGCTCCGGCTGCAGCAGATATAGTAATTGGTGAGAAGTGCAATTATTGCTACAGCTGTAAAAAAAAGTACCATTGCAGATATGCCTAACAACTCAGGTAAACTTAATCCAAGTCCGTCCATAATGTTTTGAGTTCTGGTACTAAGAGGAAGACAGACAAACAGGCGGTTGAAAAGAACTTCAGCAAAATTTACTGTTACGATGCCTAACAAACCCTGCA
>LQNS02277243.1:10900394-10917423 GCA_001587735.2 Parhyale hawaiensis | reverse complement strand
ACCCAGATTGGACTTAAAAAACCCAGACTGATAAAAACATTAAAAATATTAACATATTAAAGTTTTACTTACTTTTTCATGGCAGTGCAGCAAGCAAAAGCAAATCCGTTTCATGTTTTCTTTAATACTATTCATTCAAGGTCAATTCCTTCGTGAAGAGTCAACTGATCTTCTTCCTTCAAATTGCTCAATCTCTCCTTGTATCTCCTTTTTACAGTTCAGTCTTCAACGTTTTTGACTAATGCTTCGCTTGGTTCCCACTTTTTGCATGTTTCCGCTACTTTCACTATATGTTGTTTCGCAAGTAGTCTATTTTTGGTGGTTTCTGCTTTTAGTGCATTAGTTGTTTTTGTTTTAACAGAATTCATAGAGGAGAATATTCTTTCTACGCATGCAGAAGAATGAGGCAACACAGTCAAGCAATTGAATAACTTCGAAAGTAGGAGAAACTTTGCGTTACCTAACGCATCTGTCACTGCGCCTAATTTACTCCAGTATTCTGGAATAGATTTATATGCAATTGGCAGAGACTTTCCAGACAAACGGAAACATCGCCACTGATCATCGAGAAGATCCATCTCTTCTTCTTTAACAAGGGAAGGAAAATACACAGCTAGAGGAGAGATCGACTCAGGCGATTGGTTAACATTGAGAGCAATAGCTGGATCCAAGATTTGGAGCCTGCTAATTACGCCGTCTTCGGAGAGTGGAAACCTTTTTTTGATCTGCAGACACAATTCTACAAGAAACTTCAAACACTCTGTATTGAATCTCTGCTTACTTACGCTGTTCATGAAGGGATCATTTGACATATGTGCCATTGTTCTTCCTCCCAGATAAATATCGTTGATGGGTTTGTAATGGTCACTGTTGCTGGGATCGATTTTGGAGATACTTCTTGTTGTGAGAACTTCTTCCTTGATGAAACAACTAAGGATAGATTTGTACTCCGTTGATACCTGCAAATGGAGCATATGCAGTCGAAAATGTTCCGACTGAAATTACAAATTTAGAGTTGTTATTTTTTCAATATGTAGTGAAGAAATAGCAACATGTGTTTAGTTCCTTGCTTTACTAATACATCGTAAATTCTTTTTGCTCCATCAACTTTATCCGTTGTCACTTCACCTTGGAAATAAAGAACCTGAGCATCATATTGCTCTAGCAAAGCTTTGATGGCATTTTCTCGAGAGAGCCACCGAGTCTGAGAAAGTTTTGGTATTCTAAGGTTTTTTAGGTTGAAAACATCTTGAATAGCTGTAAAATCTCTCAAGCGTTTACTACTGTGGCTGAAGTAGGATGACACATCCTTTAAAAGACCCTCTAGATAAGCGGGAAGAACATTCACAACGTGACTTGCACAGAGGGCGAACGAATGACATACGCATCCTAAAATAAAAATTGAAGGAACATTTGTCTGAGCAATTTTTGGAACCCACTCTTTACGCCCATCATTGTGGATTAGTTATCACTGCCAAAACCTATAATATTTTCCAAAGGAATACTTTTGTCCTTTAGCAAACTTTTAACTGCATTGTAAAGGTTTTGAGCAGTTCCGCTCTCAACCTCAACTGTATCAAGAAGAGCATCCACAACATCTTCCTTTTGTTTATCGAAGTATCGAACTACAATTGCCGAAACTTGAGTCATTGCTATATCAGTGCTCTCGTCTATCAAAATTGAAAATTTTTCTTTCTGGCAAATCGCCGTAATTCTTTCCTTCTCGTCATATGCTATACCATCCTGGATAACATACGAAAGTTTTGTTCTTTTAAGGGCNAAGTATCGAACTACAATTGCCAAAACTTGAGTCATTGCTATATCAGTGCTCTCGTCTATCAAAATTGAAAATTTTTGTTTCTGGCAAATCGCCGTAATTCTTTCCTTCTCGTCGTATGCTATACCATCCTGGATAACATGCAAAAGTTTTGTTCTTCTAAGGGCTAATTTGCTCGCAATTTTGCTATCTGGAAATGCTCTAGCGCATACTTCTGTAAGATCGTCAACTTGGGCAAATGGAACATTATTTTCAGAAAAGTATCCAGCAATTAACAATTCGCTACCTTGGCGCCCTCTGATGACGGTCGGTTAGAAAAAAATTGAGTGACCTTAACTGTTGACTTAGCAGCTTCAAAGTTCTTCTGATGCTTCACTGTCTGTCTATGCTGTAAAAGCATGCTTTTATNCATTATTTTCAGAAAAGTATCCAGCAATTAACAATTCGGCTCTCGCTACCTTGGCGCCCTCTGATGACGGTCGGTTAGAAAAAAATTGAGTGACCTTAACTGTTGACTTAGCAGCTTCAAAGTTCTTCTGATGCTTCACTGTCTGTCTGTGCTGTAAAAGCATGCTTTTATTGGAGTTTTTGAATGAGACATTGCAACATTTGCAAAAACTGTCGTCTTTATTACTCTCGTCTCTAAGAATAATGCATCTTGCAGCCATTCTTCTTTGAATGACTGAGTGTACCACTTTCTTTTCTTTGCGGCAGATTTATTTTCACCACTCATCGTTCTGGGATAATATAGCTCTGCCAAACAAATATGCNCATTTGCAAAAACTGTCGTCTTTATTACTCTCGTCTCTAAGAAGCCAGTCTTTAAATAATGCATCTTGCAGCCATTCTTCTTTGAATGACTGAGTGTACCACCTTCTTTTCTTTGCGGCAGATTTATTTTCACCACTCATCGTTCTGGAATAATATAGCTCTGCCAAACAAATATGCACTCTTATGACTTGAGTAATGATGAGGTAGAAAATACAAATTGACAAATTACAGAACACTTTAGCACTATAGTAAACGCCGGCACTATTTCACTGCTACACTCTTGCTGGGCTGCTAAAAATCTAACTGCTTCGGTGACCGTGGTGCGACTGGTGCCGACCTGGCGCCACCGCGCCAGACAGCTAGAGTCGTTTGAACGACGTAACAAACGCGTTTCGTACGGGTTAAAACAAGTACATCAGCCCGGAACAAACACGGTTAGATGATCCCGGAGTTGTTTTAGTTTATTTTTTTGATGAAATGATGCTTTTTTACAGTATTTTTAATGCATATTACTTCTCTCAAACGCCAAGCCACTAAAATAACGAAAAAACCCAGATTATGCTCTATTTCGGAAATAAAAACCCAGCAACCCAGATCGGGACCAAAAAAACCCAGATCTGGGTGGAAAAACCCAGCAGTGGCAGCCCTGTCCGCAACAAAGCTCCAGCCGCCAGGAGTCCAGAACCGCATGCAGTCAAATAAATCTCCTCGTCGGAATTTACTGAGTTAAATATAGTGATATAAGTCTTTCGATGATTTTCAGAGTTTCCAGATTAATGTCACGATAAGTAGCAATTATTTATTGACAGTAATAGTAAACGGTAAGCGCAGTAAAGGGATGATTGGTAAAATCTTCAGAGTATTAAAGTTACGAAAATTGCACAGGGTTCATGCGACAGCGCATCGATACGAATCGTATAAGCGATTAAAGCCAACCAACGTAGGATTTAGAGTGGCAACCGGAACGTTTGAGCACATGGAAAACTCGAGTAAAACCGAACGGCATATGAAGCGTGGCTTTGCCAAAGGTGAGATGCAGAACCACGGTTAAACACTAATTTGCACGTTCGTAGTAAAATGGAGAACAACAACTGTGATATAGAGCGTGATACAGCCTAAGACAGAACTGATTTGAAATTCAACATTGTAGCTACAAGTCAATTTAACTTTTAGAGAAATACAGCCCATAGAATACAGCCGCATCTTCTTCTCAATATTAGTCAAAATTTTAGTCCTCCAGAAAAAATTTTACACACTATCAAATGAACTTTTCTAAGAGAACGTTAGAAAATATACAATCATATACATTTTGTACGATAACAGTGGCAGTTTACTCACCAATGCAGGCAGTGTGCATGTCTTGCGGGAACTGTGGGGCCCCTGCTGTATTACAGGGACTGTACTGTCTACGTACGCAGAACAATCAATGTACTGCGAGTGTACACAACAATATTCATATAATAATACAGTATACAAGAGACTGCGACTGCAATGATGTACCCTCATTTAGCTAAGGCGGTCATATATGTTATAAATAATGTGTATAAAGCTGCGTTGTCCATCAGTAATTATAACGCTGGGATGAAGTTACATGCAGATACACAGAATAAGCAGACGCTGGCGCGAAAGGGGGCTGCCATCCGTAAGAATGCAGGATACAGTGCACTATCTCGCAGGTCTCGCTTTATCGGGACCATTTATCATAAAATCTATTTTATTTTCACTTATCTATGCTATTTGTTTTTCACTTAATTTTGTCATTTTATGAAAAGTCACAAGTTTCCAGCAACTCATCTGAAATTTGAATTTGATAAACATGCAAGTTTCTGCAGGGCGAGGTGCAATACACCTCGGGTCTCCCTTTGTAGGGTTAATAGTAACATAGGAAAAATGGGAGGCTTCGTGGCGTGAGACGATCTGCCGCGATATAAACAAATTTACCCCGTTGCTTGGTGGAAAGTTCAACGCCGTCTTTTTTTGCCAGCTTGGTATAGTTTTTTGGCATGGGTCACATAAAATTATGAACATTGCTCAACTCTTTCAACCTTTTTTTTTTTTTGGTGGACAGACTTACATACAAATATATATAACTAGAACGCCTCGTGGCGGAAGATCATCACCCTTACATCGCCATAATTTTTGACAGCCGGCAAATCCTAGTTCTTTGGCGTGGTTACATCCAGGACAGCCCACCAGATTCCCTGCAAAAGATCATGAACGTAGCTCAACTCCAACTTGTTTTTGGGTGGAGAGCAAATTTCATCACTGTCATTCTTTATGGCCAGCAAATCATCTTTTTTTGACATGGGTCACATCTAGGTGAACCCACTAAAATCCCTACAAAAAATATGAACATTGCTCAAATCGTTCGACAACATATTGGGTGGACGGACAAATATACAAATAAATACACAAATGTGTATATACTTGAATCTTAAACGAAAACATTATCATCTCTCTCAGTTCATTCGCTGGTGATAAAAACAATAGAAGCATAAATCAACCTCCGCGAAGGAGATTATTCTTTCATAGAGTTTGTCTATCTGTATGTCTCTTGGTCTGTCACCAAGATAAATAATGAATAGATTAGAGACGGAATTGAAATAAAATTACTACATGCCTTAAGTATGTTAGGAAGAGCAAATGATTAATTTTTTGTGTGTAGCTGCATCTATCCGTGTGTTTGTTTGTCTCATTTATCGTAATGCTTCAAATAAAAAGGATTTTTATGAAATTTTTTCCAGTTGTAAGGTATATCACGAACAATAAATAATCATAATTTTGTGATAATCTGTGCGTTCGCTCGTTCCTGTTTATTGTTATGATCGTAGCACAATAACTCAAACAGTTATGAATGAATTTTCATGGAACTTACAAACTCAGGAATTCCTTGTATAGTTAAAAGGCACCTCTGACTAAATTTTGGTGATGATCGGTTGGTCTGTTTGCGTGTTTGACTAATGCTTGTCAGAATGTTTCTTAGCAGAATAACTCAAAAGTTATAAACGGATCTTCAAAAAAATATTGAAAGGGTTTATCCTGGTAAAAAGCACACATGATCAATTTTTTTCTGTTGATCCCTTGAAAATCTTGGTTTCATAAACAATTTGAATGTTTCGTTTCCCTTGCCTGTCTTGGCGGAGGTATGCTCTCTCAAAGTGCTCTAATTTAATATAGTTACGCAAGGGCTGTGCCATCGGCATTGCCTCTCCGGCGAGGGTACCGGTTCCGCACCGGCACCATGGCCCTGCAGCTAAAACTTTTTATTTAGCACCCTGTCAGTAGTTATGGAAGTGCTACCTTGTATTGGAAACAAACAATTTTCATAGGAAAAACATTACATATTTTAGATACAAATATTAAGAGGCGAATTATGCGAAATGCTCGCAGATTGCACAGCGGTGGACAGGCCACCTCTACAAAGCAGGCTCCAGGATCACTTGATAAATTTTCATAATCCATTGTAATTCAAAGAGTTAGCTCAAAGAAAACGAAATAAACTACTTTTGTTGCGATTCGTGGGGTTTATTGGCAAGAAACATAAGCGTTTGGCAGCTTCGGCCATTAATCTTAATCAGTTTCAGGCCGTGTTGGGGCTTGTTCGACCGAGCGTCGAAATTAATCCTTCGAGCTTGACTCGTTCGAAACTACAAGCAGGTGCCTAGGCTTGAATTCAACTTCAATGACTGACTAATTACTTTTCTTTGAGATTTCCAGAAAGTCAATCTTGTTTCGTAAATTGGAAGTGTCAGCCTGTTTAGCATAATCGCGCTGCTTCTTACACTTGCGATGCGATCCAGAGTGGCAAAGCTGCTGAGTAGAGTTTCGCATAAGTTAATTTTCATATGTCTAACTTTTGCGCCCAATCGAACATGCTCTTAGTTTCGTTATAAGGAATTAGTATCCAACAGGGTAGACATTTTTTTCTAATTACTTTTTTCGTAACTGATCCACACAATTTTACAACATTGCAACTATTCTGTTACAGTCTTGTGTCCAAATGTTCACTAAAAAACATTTCATTGCAGTTCTAAAGATCTATCGGGACTCCTCCATATTGTGTGGCACTTCAGTGGGTGAAGTATTGTACAGTCTGCCCTCAAATATTCATAGAAAATATTCGACAAGAATTCAGTTACTCTACGGAATTTAACCCTAGCATTCAAGTTGCTGTTTCATTCAGGGAAGATGGCTTCTATAGAGAGATGAAGGAATACTTCTGCATCCTTCATTGAGAACATCACCAAATTAAGGGTGGAATTCCTAAATGTAAACAAAAAGCGTCCTCAAAATTTAGCATTGGAGTTGGCAATACGAGAGGATTACCTCGCTGCTTTCGCAAAATTTTTTTTTTTTTTTTTCTGTAGGCGCCAAGAGTCCGTTCCACCCTACAGAGACTCAAACAACGTATTCATTCACCAGTATAATTTCGAAATTTCACTGACATATAACAATAGTTCGAAAATAGTGATATATATATATATATATATAATATTATTTCCATCGCCAAGGAGGTTATGTCTCCGTCGAGTTTGTCCATTTGTCTTCCTGTTAAGAACAGATCTTTACGTAATTAACAGGGATTCGTAGGCGTGCTAGGAGGAACAGATGTTTACTTTTTGGTGAAAACCTGTTCATCAGTTTGTAGGCCGGTCTCTATCTTTCTTAGTATCATAACTCAGAAAGTTATCAATTGAATTTTATCAAACTAAATGAGTTGTTTCGTATATCTCGAGGAGTAAATGAAATAATTTCTTGACGATCTGCTTTTTCATTCATTTGTGGATCTCTGTGTTTGATTTATTGTTTGTTAGTAAAATAACTCAAGAAGTTACGAACGGATCTCCACGTAATTTACAGGAAACGTTAGATATGTCCAAAGACATAGGCGATAAAAGTTTTTAAATGATCACTTAGTTTGTTTGTACGCTTCACTAATATTTGACGGAATATTTGTTCGCTACATTACCCAAAAAGTTAAGAATGGATCTTCAAGAAAATTACAGAAGCTGTTATTATGTTCATTCAAATGGCACAAATGACCAGGTTTTGATGTCGATAAAAGAAAAATATCAGAGTTTCAGAACTCATTTGAATTTTTCGCTCACGTTGCCTATCTTGGCGGAGGTGTGCGCTTTCAGAGTGCTCTAGATATTTATTGACAGATGTGCCGCAAAACGTTCCGGTAAATCGGCCGACTGGTTCAGATGTTCAGGACTAGAAGATTTCCAAGCAGAACTGAACAAATCGCCCCAGTGTTCACTTGTACATTCTAACAGCGCCTACCTATGCCAAGTCAGGCAGTGTTAAAGACAATTGAATTTGCTTGTGATACATTTTCTTTAGGGAGCACCAAAATATGGTTATTTGTACTTTGTGACACAAAAAAACTTCTGTAATTTTCTTAAAGATCCGCTCAAATCTTTGAGTTATCCTGGTGACAAATATTAGGACAAACATAGATTAAACACCGAAACACATCAGCTGATCATCACTAGAATTTGACCATTCACTCTTCGAGATACACCTAACAGACCTTTATATAATAAGGCCGTTGTTTGACGTTTGCACTGGTTCATTTTGTTAGATATTAATAGACTTCTCCAGACTTATTTATCAGGCCGAGCTTTCGGCACTGGTCACGTTAGTGCCTTCGTCGGGGGCGAAAATCTAAATATGCAGCGGATGTATCACACTGCGGCCCATACACAAGATACAAACCCCAAAATTTCATCCATAGGGTGGGGTAAATAAACTTTCACCGTTAGGAAAAACGGACAGGCTTTTTAAATATTAGTTAAGAATTCGAAAGAAATTAATTTGCTCATAATTTCGAAAGTTCTGGCAAATATGTTGCGTCAGAGAAGGCAGTATTGTGCTCTAAGTACCAGCTACTGGCAGTGGCAACACTGCAGCACCAGCTACTGGCAGTGGCAACACTGCAGCACCAGCTGCTGACAGTGGCAACACTACAGCACCAGTTACTGGCAGTGGCAACACTGCAGCACCAGCTACTGGCAGTGGCAACACTGCAGCACCAGCTACTGGCAGTGGCAACACTGCAGCACCAGCTACTGGCAGTGGCAACACTGCAGCACCAGTTACTGGCAGTGGCAACACTGCAGCACCAGCTGCTGGCAGTGGCAACACTGCAGCACCAGTTACTGACAGTGGCAACACTGCAGCACCAGTTACTGGCAGTGGCAACACTGCTTCACCAGTTACTGGCAGTGGTCACACTGCAGTAGCAGCTACTGGCAGTGGCAACACTACAGCACCAGCTCCTGGCAGTGGCAACACCGCTGGCCCACACACAGTCCAGCTAGCAACGGTAACACAATTACCATTCCTCTTACGTTAACTTCATTAGCTTAGGCATTCTATGATGATGGCACTCCCAGACCTGATTTAGGCGACGCTCGAGTGATGCTAAGCGGCAATTAGGCATCATTTGTTCGCATACTTGACTGCGGCAGTGCCAACACTGCGCGTCGTTACAGTACAACTGCGCCTACAGTCTTGTTGTGCAGTTGCTGGTCCAGTATTTTTGTCGAGCCAAATGTGCTTACTAATTCGATTACAATTGCGCGCGTGGACACACAAACACCTGTCCATACAGGGGCGCCGGTCCATTACGCCTACTGTAACGGGGCCGGGCTGAGTCACACTTCAATAGTCAGAGTGAAATACGAAGCAATAATTCGTTTATTAGTCAGGGCTGAGCTGGAGCAAAGCGTATTAGAAAATGNCTACTGGAAGTGGCAACACTGCAGCACCAGCTACTGGATGTGGCAACACCGCAGTACCAGCTGCTGGCAGTGGCAACACTGTAGCACCAGCTACTGGTAGTGGCAACACTGCAGCACCAGCTACTGGCAGTGGCAACACCGCAGCGCAGCACAAGCTACTGGAAGTGGCAACACTGCAGCACCAGCTACTGGATGTGGCAACACCGCAGCACCAGCTGCTGGCAGTGGCAACACTGCAGCTCCAGCTACTGGCAGTGGCAACACTGCAGCACCAGCTACTGGAAGTGGCAACACCGCAGCACCAGCTACTGGATGTGGCAACACTGCAGCACCAGCTACTGGATGTGGCAACACCGCAGCACCAGCTGCTGGCAGTGGCAACACTGCAGCTCCAGCTACTGGCAGTGGCAACACTGCAGCACCAGCTACTATCAGTGGCAACACCGCAGGCCCACACACACAGTCCAGCTAGCAACGGTAACACAATTACCATTCCTCTGTCGTTAACTTCATCAGCTTATGCATTCTATGATGGTGGCACTCCCAGACCTGATTTAGGCGACGCTCTAGTGATGCTAAGCTGCAATTAGGCATCATTTATTAGCATACTTGACTGCGGCAGTGCCAACACTGCGCGTCGTTACAGTACAACTGCGCCTACAATCTTGCTGTGCAGTTGCTGGTCCAGTATTTTTGTCGAGCCAAATGTGCTTACTAATTCGATTTCAATTGCGCGTGTAGATACACAAACACCTGTCCATACAGGGGCGCCGGTCCATTACGCCTACTGTAACGGGGCCGGGCTGAGTCACACTTCAATAGTTAGAGTGAAATACGGAGCAATAATTCGCTTATTAGTCAGGGCTGAGCTGGAGCAAAGCGTATTAGAAAATGATCGGTTATTATGTAGAAAAAACTACTCTTCTATTAGAGCTTTGGCATGACTATATTAGGCCAGTCTTTGGAAAAAGTTTGCGCGTTGGGGTTTCTGCATTCATGTGTTAGAGCTCCCTCTCTTTTCTGACTCTGGTAAATATTGTCAGTATTCCATAATTGCTTAATCAAAAAAAAAAAAAAAAAAAAAAAAACTATAGTGAGTGGAGCGATTGTCTTGTACCTCATCGTATGTTTGAATTACGCAGGTTCGTCAACCGAACCCAAACATATTGTATTTGACCGAGCTGCTCCGCTGTAGACGACATGCATAAAATGTGTGATTTAGTTCAGTTTTGTGGCGCAGTGGTAAAGTGGGACATTGGTACAGTGGCGCAATGGTGAAGCTGTGTTATACAGATCTTGCCATTGGTGACGTATTTTAAGATTTAATGCAGTCGAAATATTCGATCCCGAACTGAGCCCCTTCTAGTTTGCTATTCATTTTCAATGTTTTGACAATCACATCAGTAAATGTAGACACAACGCTGACACAGACAGAAGTCATTCATTACAAGGTGACACATGGTCATGGCCAACGAGGCCATGGCGTCGCCACGTGTTCTAGCTTCATGGTTTCGAAACTAGAGCCGAGCAGAGGAGATTCGGAGGCCGACAGTGACGTCCACGGCAGCTCTCAACAGGAGGATCCGACCACGTGCTGTGATATCCCCTCGACTTGAGCCACCCTGCGCGTTAGATAATTTTGACCACAGAGCGTCTCCCTCAGACGTAAAACTTCATTTTGAATCACTTCTCTATCTTTAGTTTGATTTAATTTGGCTGTATTTTTGGGACTAAAGTCCGCCCATCGATGATTAATTAGCTTCCTTCTATAAAGTCGTGCCCCCCCTTACCTGGGACGTTCCCTATCTATCCGGACCCATAAACTCACGGTGGTGGAATAAATTCACATGGAAGTTCGCGGCTAATGTATGCAACAAGGCTGGTTGCCAGATAAGTGCTCTCTCCGCCTAATTACGATACCGCACTTATGTTTAGTAAGGTCGTAAAGTTAAACTTTGTAATGTTGAAAAAACCCAACGGGTTGGAGAGGCGAGACGAAATTATGCATGACATGAATTGTATTCCAATGAGGAGGGTTGCCACTGCTATCTCGTGGTGCAGGTTTTCTTAGTTATAGATATATGGAATCTGTCTGTTTACTGGTAACTATGAATAAATTTGGAAAATAAAGTAGAGTCGGAATTATTGGAATTGCCCCAGTAATTCTTATATTATGGCAACGATGCATTGGTACAGTAGGGCACTGGTGTAGCGGTACCCTGAAGCAATGGTGCAGTGAAACATTGGTGCAGCTGCGCAATGGTGCAGTGGTACTGGCGCAGTGGCCCAAAAGTGTATTGGTATATTTATGCAGTGGTGCAGAGGGGCAATTGTACATTGACACACACAGTATATGCAGCGAAGTAAAGTTGCGTAAAGCGGTTGAATTTCAACCCTTTCTATTTTGCCTTTATTGCTGAAAGCCCTGCAGCTTTGCAGTCATATTTTGCCTCCTTCTAGTCTCCAGTGGTCTCTCTGCGCTGGAGGTGGTGACACGCACACCACCACACCTGTGCTGCAGCACCGGGGCTATATATACAAGAGGAGGGCCCAGACCCGCCATAGTGTCCCGAGCTGCCCCGCAGACCACAGCAAGTCCCGCCGACGTCAGCACTGCAGCACGAGCCTTTACTGCCGAGATGAAGTGTGTCAGCTTCCTGGCCNCCGCCATAGTGTCCCGAGCTGCCCCGCAGACCACAGCAAGTCCCGCCGACGTCAGCACTGCAGCACGAGCCTTTACTGCCGAGATGAAGTGTGTCAGCTTCCTGGCCTGCCTGCTGGCACTGGCAGCGACTGTGTCAGCTGGTAGTGTGAGGTGAGTGGTCACAGCTGTGAATTAGTGTACGAAGTAGTGAATAGAAGTGCGTAATTGCTAACTAATGCACGTAGCGGTGAAATTCTGTGCAGAGTGATGTATACGCGCTGATATCTGACAACAGTGGCGTACCGAAGGGGGGTAGACAGTTTTTCCAAGGTGCAGTAACTATAGGTCGCCAGATAGTGGCTGGATTATATCCTAACACGAAGCCAATTCGAGGCTGGATTATATCCTACTACTAATTAATTGCAATTTTTCAAATGAATTCACGATCATTACATCAAATTAGGACTGAGGTTTCAGTTGAATACCGCGCCTCTAGAGCACTATAGTTTTCTAGGAGCGCAGAGTTTTTGAAGATATGCACCAAGGAAAAGCGCTCATTACCATCCGAGCCGGGCAGGAAGCAAAGGGCGTAATGGGAGGACTCTCGAGGAACTAGCATCACAAAGTGACGTCATTAATGACATCAACATCCATGAGCAGCAGGGCTGACCCGCCAATATGCATGTTAAATAATATCGCAAATTTCATTTCTAAAGCATATAAATAAAGGAGGAAAACAGATCCCCATAGAGCAATAAACAATTATCGACAGAAAATTGCAGTGGAGGCTGGTGGAACCTTGCACAGCATTCACCTCCAGTTCAAACACAGTACTAGCTATTCCATTCCCAGCATGTAGAAGATCGTTCCCCAGTCTCTGAATAGGGACCTGTTACTCATTATTACATGGTGCTCAACCTGTAGTACGAAGATGAATGCCGGTAATACCAACTCTATGATTGTCGCCCGGTCTCGGTCACATTTATCCCAGCATCCACTTCTGAAGATAAAGGACAATTTGAACCTGGGTCTAGTTCCTTGGAGAATCTCGGTGTTAGCTTTCATGAGAAGATTACTGCGGGGTATCATATTAGGTGACTCGTGTCACGTGCGTCGAGTAAGATTGGGCTCCTGCATGAGGTAAATTCTATGTTTAGTGATAAAGAGGTAGACGGCAGATGCTTTTTGTAATCTTTGGTGCCTGTTTTGGAGTATTGCTCTTCGGTCTAGGTTTCAGCTGCGAACAGACACTTGCATCCTCTGGACTGACTTGTAAACTCAGCCAGCAGGCTCTGCGCTGTAAGTGATCAGTGAATCTGTCCCATACGAGAGGAACGGCCTGACTCTGTATGTCGTATAACGTGTACAACAATGAGAGCCCTTGGTTGTATTATTCTGTACCTGCCCTCGAAGTCTTTGAATGTGTACACGTGACGCGGTGGATACGCACTGAGTCACTTTGGAGAATGTTAGGTGTCAAACTCGCAGTTCAGTCAGTGCTTCTTGTCCGGGTCTGTTGGGGTTTAGAATTCATTGCCGACATCGTAGGCCTGCACGCGCATAAGTCAGCTGTTAATGGCTTTCTGTTGGATTTATTTTTCAGCAGCATTTCGGATTTCCCTTTGTTGCATAATGCTTCATTCGGGTTGTACTACGTGTCCGAGGCGGCCCGAGTGTGAAGTTTTATTAGTGATAATAATAACAACAGAGGCAAGATCTGACCCTCTATGGCGTCCTGATTTAACTTCTTCTTTGCAATGCAGCTTACTTAGACTTCATATTCAGTTCATAGCGCTCAACACAAAACATATTTAATCATATAGTGTTTTTTCCGACTTATATCACTCAATCACCTCGCTGCTGACTGGCCAGATATTGAAGCTGCACCCATACACACAACATGTAAAATGTTTATCGCCAAGTACAGAAAGTTTTTACGCAATAACTGTTCCTATGGCTTCTCACGCTTAAAAAAATTTAGAACTGCTGATATTTATGGTTGGAATTGAGGGTTAAACCAACGAGGGACGAATGGTGGACCCTCAACTAGTTCGACTCTTCGCTGTAATGTCAGCAGGCGACATCCGGTCACGGCTGAATTTCATTTTATAGTCAGTGAATCTTATCGTTACACTCTTTCCTTGCTGGCCCAGTGCTCACCCCTTTGGGTTAATGCCTAAGATTTTAGTTTTTTTATGTCCAGTATAAAATTGTACCAGAGATGAATATATGTTTTTGGCTTTTTAAAAGTGTTTTTAACTATTTATTGGAAACTATTATTACACCCGGCCCATTAATGTCACCAGGGGCATATAAATAGCATAACGGCGCCTATAACAAATATATCGGCTCTGGTGCAGTAGCGCCCAGGTAGGAGAGGGGCAGGACACTCTGGGGTAAAAAATAAATGGAGCGCACAGGCACTGCAACGCATGAGTCCCTGCAATAGTACTGCTCTGTCTTAGCCAGACAGCTCTTTACACGAATAGACTTTTCACTGACTGTATCTCGCATTTTCAACAGATCTATTGGGGTCCCACTGTAGTATTGTACTCATCAGAGGCTAGCAGGTCGTCGTCAGAATGTCTGCTACGATAGACGCGAGAAGCTTGCTCGCTTCGAAGTTTTTTGTAATTTTTCCTAGAGGAGGCGTGTTGCAATCAAGCCTTCGCTGTTATCCGTGCTACTTCGGCCTCCAGTGCGACACAGGTTGGGTAACACCGAGTGACACCGAGGGCGACCTCAAAAATTATAGTTTTACGATTTGAGTAACACTGCTTTTGTTTACGAACAATATTTTTGCTTGGAGAGGTCAGATTTTCGGCGTTAGCACGCTATATGCGAACGCACCGTATTGGCCCTAACTAGAAATGGGGATACGCGGGGCTTCACAATTGTCGCAAGGGTTTTCTGTTTACCATCTCGCAATCTGAAATCAACTGCAACCGTATATATAGGGAGCCAATGTTCATCTACCGGCAGCACGAACCAATACGCGATGACTATCCAGTTGTGGTGAGTGGTTAAGTTGACTCTACGTTCTATAACCACGGTAGCAGCAGGCCTCGTAGCGGCATTGTTGTGCTGAAGGAGCCGAGAACGAGCTACAAGCCTTCTGAGCGTTCATTGTGGTGCCTGCTGGGTCAGAAAATTGCTTGGTATGCGCAGCTGCTGTAGGTGCTCATACCTCAAAGAAGTAGGGGGGTGGCGATTCGCTGAATCTACCGCTACGGTGCATAGCCCTCAACCACCCGTAGTTGGCTTCAGCTGTACTTACTCCTCTGGGGCTAGTTGACCAATATCTGCAGCACGAACCGGTGCTTGTGGGTTTCCCAGGGGAGGGCGACGTCAAAGTTGCCTATGCCTTTACTTCACCAGGTGTGGTGCCTGCTTTTTTGACAGGAAATGCATTCTTTGACTGTAGGGATTGTTGCTGACCTCGCTGTGCTGACACTGTCTACTCCGAGGGCAATGACCTAACAGGAATGAAGATGATAAAAGTTGCCACAGGGTCTTCCTTCTTTTGCGCCATTGCTTTGCAAATCTGGTCGACTACAGTATGAAACTCCTAAGGATGGAGCGGAAGTTCGTTTGCCGTAGTAACCCGTACGTGTGCTTTTCCTGGTGGGGCAGAGGATTGCGATCAAGTTAAATGAATTTTTTTTAGGGTACTGACGATAACTTAAAGTAGATGCATACGAAGAGAATTTAGAAAGGTTTATTTTCTCAAATTTCAATATATTTCAATCGAAGAATGCTATCTACTCAGAGAATAGATCGATTTCAACAACATCACAAATATTGAAACACAAGTGAAGAAATGCAGTTTTTCACGAGGTGTCTTCTAAAATTAATACAGTGTTTGAAAGGATTTTGTTCATTTACCTAAAGGTATACGCTATAGCTTTGCCCGCCAGTTATTTATTTTAGTGACACTTTCTACTTGTATCGTTTCACTCGAGTGTCTTAGGGCCCCGATGACTTACCGAGAACTCTTTCTCAGTCTTTCTACACAGACCACAACCTGCCTTTTGTTCGTTCGAACACGTATTGTTCCTTAGCCTAAGGTGCGTTTGATCAGGATTAGCTTGAAATGCACAAATTTCACATGTAATACAGCGTATAACATGCATAATCTAATACACTGAAAGTAAATCTGAAATAAAATGGAAGTTAGTGAATTCCACTAGAAAAATTGGTCACTTAAATGAATCAGTGAGACGTGTCGCAGTCTCCTTCCGCCAGTGTTATTTTTTTTTTCTTAGGAGGAACACTTGAATTTTCTTTGTCAAGCTAGGTGCAGGTAGTGGTGAATAAATGCAGGCGGTGGTACAGAAAATGCGCCGTACAGTGTACTTGCAGCGGCTGTAAAAATATTTCACTACCTCATCGGCCACTCCAAATACGCTTATCACGAGCCATTTAAACTTTATACCAAATACAGTAGAGTGTTGATATCGAAACACAAAGAACTAGACACAAGTGGGAAGCTGAATAAAATGGGCAACAATTTTATTTTGTTTTTTCGGCCCGGACCGAACAATTGAACAGTTGACCACTTCACTTCCTCAGTCATGCCAGATTTTTTAAATCTCCCAAAATAAAAATATTTCAACGACGAGAAGCAAACAAGAAGAATAGAAAAAAAGAATTTTCGAGCGCCCAAGGTTAGCAGGCTACCTATTTAAATCTGGTCGTTTATTTGGCCACACGCAAACTAGTAATGGTTTTCAACGTCTACTGAATACAGACTGTTAACTATAAAAAAAATGTTCTGTTGTTACTCTTTCTCATTCTCCACATTGTACAGATGTTGGTGATGCATACATACTTCGCATAGGAGAAGCATTACGAGTCTAAGAAACAGTAGAAGTGTGGTATAGTAGTTTTATGTTGTGCATACTGGATAAGACGTACGTCTGCCTCTCCCAGCCCGCACCCGACCTCAGAGAACAGGCTGCGGAACACACAATAATGATTATCTGCCTGCCTGCCCCACACGCTCTTTCGGCCTATTCCGGAGAAGTGATTCGCCTCAACCTTGTCATCAAATATTCTGTCGGATGCAATGAAGTGCTCTTAGTGCCC
>LQNS02277243.1:10856993-10868054 GCA_001587735.2 Parhyale hawaiensis | reverse complement strand
TGTCAGTAATAATTAGATAAATATTAATTTGTGTCTTCATAATATTTGCACATAAATAAATCAAATAAATTGCGCATGACAGGGACAAAATAGGAAAATTCCTAACACTGTGTTATACAGATCTTGCCATTGGCGACGTATTGTAAGATCTAATGAAGACGAGTTGCTCGATCCCGAACTGATCCCCTTTCATTTACGACTTCTAACTGGCTATTCATTTTCAATGTTTTTGGAAATACATTGATAAATATACTGTAGACACAACTGTGACATAGAAGTGAGTCGTTACAAGGTGACACATGGTCATGGCCAACGAGGCCATGGCGTCGCTACCTATTCTAGCTTCATGGTTTCGAAACTAAATCCGAGCAGAGGGGATTCGGAGGCCGACAGCTGCGTCGAAGCCAGCTCTCAACAGGAGGATCCGACCACGTGATGTGATATCCCCTCGACTTGAGCCACCCTGCGTTAGATAGTTTTGACCACAGAGCGTTTCCTTCAGACATAAAACTTCATTTTGAATCACTTCTCTATCCTTAGTTTGATTTAATTTGGTTGTATTTTTGGGACTAAAGTCCGCCCATCGATGATTAATTAGCTTCCTTCTATAAAGTCGTGCCCACCTTGCCTGGGACGTTCCCTATCTATCCGGACCGAAAAACCCACGGTGGTGAAAATGAGCTCACATGGAAGTTCGCGGCTAATGTAAACAACAAGGCTGGTTCCCAGATAAGTGCTCTCTCTGCCTAATTGCGATACCGCACTTATGTTAAGTACGCTGGTATATTTAAACTTTTTAAAGTTGAAAAAGCCCAACGGGTGAGAGAGACGAGACGTAGTAGGTATGACATGAATTGCATTCCAATCGGGAGGGTTGCCTCTGTTATCTCGTCGTGCAGGTTTTCTTAGTTATAAATATATGGAATCTGTCTGTTTACTGATAATTATTGAATAAATTCGGTATATAAAGTAGGGTTGGAGCTTTTGCAATTGCCCCGGGAATTGTTATGATTATGGCAACGATGCATTGGTACACTAGGGCACTGGTGTAGCGGTACACTGATGCAATGGTGCAGTGAAACATTGGTGCAGCTGCGCAATGGTGCAGTGGTACTGGCGCAGTGGCTCAAAGGTGTAGTGGTATACTGTATTTATGCAGTGGTGCAGAGGCGCAATGGTACATTGATACATACATATATACAGCGAAGTCAAGTTGCGTAAAGCGGTTGAATTTCAACCCTTTCTATTTTGCCTTTATTGCTGAAAGCGCTGCAGCTTCGCAATCAAAGTTTGCCTTCTTCTAGCTTCCGGTGGTCTCTCTGCGCTGGAGGTGGTGACACGCACACCACCACACCTGTGCCGCAGCACCGGCGCTATATATAATATACAAGGGAGGGCCCGGGGCCGCCATAGTGTCCCGAGCTGCCCCGCAGACCACAGCAAGTCCCGCCGACGTCAGCACTGCAGCACGAGCCTTTACTACCGAGATGAAGTGTGCCAGCTTCCTGGCCTGCCTGCTGGCACTGACAGCGACTGTGTCAGCTGGTAGTTTGAGGTGAGTAAACTCAGCTGTGAATTAGTGTCCGTAGTATTGCATAGAAGTGCATAATTGCTAACTAATGCACGTAGCGGCGAAATACTGTGCATTGTGATGTATATGCGCGGATATCTGAGAACAGTGGTGTACCGAGGGTGGGAGGGGGGTTAGACAGTTTTCCCAGGGTGCAGCATTTGTAGGTCGCCAGACAGAGGCTGGTTTATATCCTAATACTAATTAAATGCAATTTTTTTATTGGATTCACGATCATTCCATAAAATAAGAAGGGCTGATGTTTTGGTTGAATACTGTGCCCCTAGAGCACTGTTGTTTTCTATGAGCGCAGAGTTTTTGAAGATATGCACCAAAAAAAAAAAGCGCTCATTACCATCGAAACAGGGTAAGAAGCAAAGGGCGTAATGGGACGACTCTCGAGAAACTAGCATCGCCAAGTGACGTTATTAATGACATCAGCATTAAGGAACAGCATAGCTGACCCGCATATGTGTATTTTAAATAGTATCGCAAATTTCATTTCTCAAGCATACAAATAAAGGAGGAGAGTAGAAACCACTAGAGCAATAAACAATTATCGACAGAAACTTGCAGTGGAAGGCTGGTGGAACCTTGCACAGCATTTACCTCAACTTCAAAAATAGTAATAGCTATTCCAAGCATTCAGAAGATCGTTGTCCAGTCTCTGAATAGGGACCTGTTACGCATTATTACATGGTGCTCCACCTGTAGTATGAAGTTGAATGCCGGCAGCACGAACCAATACGCGATGACTATCCAGTTGGGGTGAGTGTTCAAGTTAACTCTACGTTCTCTAACCACGGTAGCAGCAGGCTGAAGGAGCCGAGAACGAGCTACAAGTCCGGTGAGCGTTCTTTGTGGTGTCTGACGTGCTTTGTCCGAAAATTGCTTGGTATGCGCAGCTGCTGCAGGTTCACTTACTTCGAAGAAGTGGGGGGGGGGGCTGTTCGCTGAACCTTCCGCGACGGCGCCATAGCCCTCAACCACCCGTGGCTGGCTGCAGGTGTTCTTACTCCTCTGGGGCCAGTTAATTGACCTATATCTGCAGCACGAATCGGTGCTAGTGGGTTTGCTGATTGTTGCTGACATCACTGTGCTGACAACACGTCTACTCCGAGGGCAATGACCTAACCAGGAATGAAGATGATAAAAGTTGCCACAATGTCTTCCGTCTTTTGCGCCATAGCTTTGCAAATCTGGTCGACTACAGTACGAAACTCCTAAGGGTGGAGCGGATGTTCGTTTGTCGTAGCAATCCATACGTGTGCTTTTCTTTGTGGGGCAGAGGATTGTGATCAAGTTAAGTGAGAGATTCTTTAGGCTAATGAGGATAACTTTGAAGTAAGTGCCTCCGAAGAGAATTTAAAAAGGTTTATTTTCTGAAATGTCAATATATTTCAATCGAGAAATGCTTTCTACTTGGAGAATAGATCGATTTCAACGACATGACAAACATTGAAACACAAGTGAAGAAATGCAGTTTTTTACGAAGTGTCCTCTAAAATTAATAAAGTGTTTGAAAGGATTTTGCTCATTTACGTATAGGTATACGTTGCAGCCTTGCCCGCCAGTTATTTATTTTTGTGATAGTTTTTACTTGTATCAGTAGTCATGCGCGCGTTATTTGTTCGTTTCACAGGGCGTCTTAGGGCCCCGATGACTTACCGATAATTCTCTCTCTGTCTCTCTACACAGACCATAATTTACCTTTTGTTCGTTCATACACGTATTGCCCCTTAGCCTATGGTGCGTTTGATTAGGATAGCTTGAAATTCACAAATTTCGCTTGGAATACAGCGTATAATATGCATAATTAAATACACTGAAGGTAAATCTAACATAAAATTGGAGTTAGTGAACTTCACTACAAAAATTGGTCACTTAAATGAATCAGTGAGACGTGTCGCAGTCTCCTTTCACCAGTGTTTCTCTTTATTTTTTTTTTAAAGGAGCACTTGAATTGGCTTTGTCAAGCTAGGTGCGGGTAGTGGTGCATAAATGCAGACGGTGGTGCAGACAATGCGCCGCTCTGTGTACCTGCAGCGGCTGTATAAACATTTCATTGCCTTATCGGCCACTCCAAAAATGCTATTCGCGAGCCATTTAAACTTTATATCAAATACAGTAGAGTGTTGATATCAATACACAAAGAAGTAGACAAAAGTGGGAAGCTGAATAAAATGGGCAACAATTTTATGTATTTTTCTTTCCGCCCGGACCGGACCCTTAAACAGCTGACAGCTTAACTTCCTCAGTCAGATCGTTTAAATCTCCTAAAATAAATATATTTTACCGAAAACAAAAATAAGAAAATTCAAGCTTCCAACGCTAGTAGGCTACCTATTTAAATATTGTCGTTAATTTGGCCACACACAAAGTAGTAATGGTGTTCACCGTCAACTGAATACAGACTGTTAACTGTAAAAAGAAAAGTTATGCTGTTATTCTTTCTCATTCTCCATATTGTACAGATGTTGGTGATGCATACATACTTCGTATATGAGAAACATTACGTGTCTAAGAAACAGTAGAAGTGTGGTATAGTAGTTTTATGTTGTGCATACTGGTTTGGACGTACGTCTGCCTCTCCCAGCTCGCGCCCAACCTCAGAGACTAGGCTGCGGAACACACCATAATGTTATCTGCCTGTCCCCACACGCTTTTTCGGCCTATTCCGGAGCAGTGATGCGCCTCAACCTCTTCAAAAAATATTCTGCCGAGTGTAATGAAGTGCTCTTAGTGCCCCTACCAGGACTGCCAATGGGAGTTTTTTCTTAATCAACGAAACCCTTGAAATAAAACTTTACCATCTGGAAACTCTGGGATTCGATCAATTAGATGCTCTTGATTGTCAGTCGGTCTCGGACATCTTTACCGCAGCATCCACATCTGGAGATAGATGACACTTTGCTCCAGAAGTCTAGCTCTTTGGAGATTCTCGGTGTTGTTTTTGATAAGAAGCTTACCTTTGAGCGCGCATATTAGGCGACTGGTGTCACGTGCTTCCCGTAAGATTGGGCTACAGCGTAAGGTGAATTCTGTATTTAGTGACAGTGAGGTTACCTGCAGATGCTTTTATGCTTTCTTACTGCCTGTGTTGGAGTATTACTCACCGGTCTGGGCTTCAGCTGCTGACAGTCACTTGCGTCTGCTGGACCGACTTGTTAGTTCAGCCAGCAGGCTGTGTGCCGAAAATGATCTGGTGAACCTGTCCCATAGGAGAGAGGTTGCTGGACTCTATGTTTTATAAAGTTTACAACGATGAGAGACATTGGTAGTATCCATCTGTCCCAGCCCTCAAGGTCTCAAGGAGGATTACATGTGCTGCGGTTGATGCGCACTCTTTCACTTTAGAGAGTGTTAGATGCAGAACTCGTCAGTTCAGTCGGTGCTTTGTGCCCTGGTCTGTTGGGATTCGGAATTCATTGCCGGCATCGGCTTTCGGTCATCAGTTATTGTTTTTTTTTTATTTTCTTTAGCAGCATTTTGGGCTTCCCGCTGTTGCAAACTGCTTCATTTGGGTTGTATTACCTGTCCGTGACGGCCCGGGCGTGAAGTTTCAATAATAGTAATGTCAATACAAGGGCTGCTAATGGGATTTTTGAACAAAAAAGCATATTATATCCATAGTTATAATCCATGAGTTGGTATCCTTGAGTGCAGAAGGACAGATACACAGACTCGACAAAAATTCTACATTCAAGAGGATACCCGGCACGCAGTAAATAGAACTAAACCTGATGAATGTTTTCACAATACTAAGCTAGAGAGTGGGGTGCTGTGACATTCGAATAGTTGCGTAAGCCTGGCCCCAAGTAACTGATTATAAGACTCTACCTTGCAGTGAACGTGTTGTTTACAGCTTTACATCGCTTGTGTTAATAAAGTGTAACGTTTGCTATTTCCAACAGTGTGTAGTGTATGGATGCCATCGTCGAAACAGCCTTTGACCCAGTAAAGCAGTACTTCAGGTGCTGTGAACTGCCTTCCTTCAAGAGAGCCTGCGTTCAATCCAAAAGTAAGCGTTGTTTTGATTTCAATGTTGATCCTTCTAGCGGCATTGTCTGTGGTAAAGGTGCCTTTACACGATGCAATATGTT
Source organism: Parhyale hawaiensis (assembly GCA_001587735.2). NCBI lineage: Eukaryota > Metazoa > Arthropoda > Malacostraca > Amphipoda > Hyalidae > Parhyale > Parhyale hawaiensis. Next base: position 10,862,381 of record LQNS02277243.1, on the reverse strand, counting down.
GCTGGCAACATTACCTCCCCACCCCTACACCACCAGCCAGTGCAGAGCAACATATTGCATGAGCCTTTACACGGGGCAACAAATTGCATTTCAGTTGACTCAACTTGAACATTGCTAGCTTGAGGGAGGTCAGCGCACCGCTGTGCAGTTGCATTGTCTGCAAACTCTACATACTTCCTATTATAAAGAAAAAATATAGAGAAAGAGAGGTATGAAGTGAATTTACTTATTAAGAAAGAAAAGTAAAAGTTCTTACGCAAATATCTTTGAAGAACTAAGTACGAAAGTGACTTCTTTAATTATCAATATTAATTACCTCCGCCAAGGAGGTTATGATTTCGTCGTGTTTTTCTGTCTGTTTATCTGTCTGTTTGTTTGTCTGTCTGTCACCAAGATAACTCAAAAAGTTATGAACCGATTTGGACTAAATTTACAGAGATTGTTAGGTGTGTTAGGAGGAATAGATACTTTTGATGAAGATATGTCTATCAGTTTGTTTGTCTGCCTCATTTTTCGCAATGCTATAACTCAATAAGTTATGAATGGATTGATTTCGGCGCAAGGCGGGCGTGGTGCCTGCGGCGCTAGTAACCCAACCCAAAATAATAATATGAATGGATTTTCAAGAAATTAACATTAGTTGTTAGGTTCCGTATATAACAAAGAGTTAATGACCAAATTTTTGTAATGATCCGTTTCGTTTGCCACTGTTTGTAATTTTATGCTTGTTAGCACAATAACTGAAAAAAACAATGAATGGATCCTTATGAAATTTATGGGGGTTGTTAGAAATGTTGAAAAACATAAATGATTAAATTTTGGTGGAGATCGGTTTGTTCGTTTGTATGTTTGACTCATGTTTATCATAACGTTTGTTAGCAGTATAACTCAAAAAGTTATGAACGAATCTTCAAGAACATTGCACAAGCTGTTATTACTTTCAAAAGGCACAAATGATTAAATTTTGGAGTTTATACAAAGAAAAATATGGTTTCAGAGCCAATTTGAATTTTTTGCTACCGTTGCCTCGCTTGGCGGAGGTATGCGCTCTCAGAGTGCTCTAGTTTAATTATTAAATTGGTTATATGGTGTTTACGTTTCTTGTTGGCAATTTCTTAGATAATCAGATTGATTAACGTGGGCAATCATGATCGCAGAACGTCCTTCTTGGGTCAAGGTAAATGCATATCTATCGACTCATCTCTTGCATTCTTTGTGATAATTTTGAGCAGTTGAGTAAAAGCATTCAGTAACAAATACTAGATAATTGTATATCAAATAAAAACTTACTAGGGAATGAAGAGAAAAAAAAATACTTTCTTGCAAGAGTTAAAATGATTAAAGAACAATAAAAGATTCAAATGCAAATAATTTCTGCTCACTAAATACCTACCATTCATTAAAAAAAATAATAAACAAATTGTTTAGCAGTCTTGCTTTTAAAATCGCTTCATTTACAACTCCATGACGCTTCGCGTTCTTTTACCTCGAATATGTGTGATAACTTTTTCGCGCATTCATGTGAAGCAGAGACAGCTTGACGCCATGCTTCTCAAACGACAGTCGTGACCACGCTGACCCCAATGTTGCAGCGGATTATCTAACACCGTCCGCTAGCCGTGCAACATCCCAAACTCACCCCCACCGCTCTCAGGCGAGGCTGTATTGAGGGTTTTGCCGCGGTGGCAGCGAGCGGGGGTAATGTTGCCTGTAACATATTGCATCGTGTAAAGGCACCTTAAGCGGTCAGGGATGGTAGTTAATCTTTCTCTAATCTATTTTCTTGGAGAAATGGGCCAGTCTTTAAATTCAGTGGTCACAGTTTTTTCTTTTGATGTTATTTTTTATCAGTTTAAGAACGGTTCGCCATCACAAGTGTATTTTTTTTTTATTGCTACCTTTTTCAAATCCCACGAAAGTGAGAGTGTTGAACAGAATTTCTTCTTGATCCTCGCCATTTTTCGTCTCTATGGATGGATCGTCAGCACTCTTCATACGTAAATCTAGGCTACTCTTCATGCATATGCTACTATTTTGATGGAGTGTTCCTAGTTTTAAATGCATTGCTTTCACACAGACCACCAATTAACTTAATGATTTAGATGAGCAACATTAAAGCGCTTCCCACATCTTCCTTGAGGTCGGTGTGACGTATCTGTTTTCTATTTTTCGTCTCCCTGTCGCAGTAAAGTTTTTGTTTTTGATGAGAGCTTTTATCTCAGCTATTTCTACCCCTAGTAAAACTGGATGCGGCTGGATGTCTTTACCAAACGACGATATAAATAAGCTTGTGAGTGACTTTGACCTCGTAGTTATCCCCATTTTTCCGTGAGAATACCAAAAAAATGTCTGTTTATGATCATTTGTACGTGGAAGCTTACCGGTACAATGTCAACGAAGGTACTTGTCACAGCTGCAGTATACGAATTCTGATTATAAAATAATGTCGACAATTGCCGCAATTGAAACGAAATATTCTGATATCTTCACCGCCCATGGTGACAAGCTCTTCAGTATTACACGCGTCCACAGAAAACAGGAGCATTGAGTAGTCAGTCACTTGCCGGAAAAGGAGATGTCGCTTCTCGCAAGTGAGGTTGACTATGCGGTGCTGTAGACTTTTTTTATAAGTTACCCCACTACAATTTCATACTTTGTTAGAAAATTTTACTTCAGAGATTTCCAATCTGGGCTTGCTAGCACCCCTTAGGGGGGTGAGATGACCTTCCAGGGGGTGCGAAACTTCAATAAAATAATACTGGATACATAAATTTAGTCTTTATTAGTTATCAGACGAGTTGTTATTTTTTTCTTGAGTGTGATAGATATTAAAAGTTTTCTATGTGTGACAAGCTGAGATAAGGTTGGGACCCACTGATAGAAGAGAGATGAAGTTATTCAACTCAGGACACCAGGAAATGCTGGAACACAGGCAACCGTAACGTAACGAAGGGCAACCACAAAGTGACGTATTCCGAGGCAGTAATGTGAAGTAACCCAGAGAGTCATGGTGTGCAGCTTTGGATGTTTCCAATAATGAATGGTTATATCAGCACCAGATGTCATTCTTATATCATATAATGTTAGTACTGGTATCTTCATCTCATGGTGAATCGTACATTTTTAGTTCATGGTACTAATATTGCTCTTTTTATTACTGAGGTTTTAATTATGTATTCCAGTATTACTGGTATTGCTTAACTCCCTTGTTCCCCTGGCTATTGGCCCAGCAGTGATGGAAGCTTTACCTACAGTAACTTCTAGCGTTATTATTTCAATTCTATCTTTGAAAAATCAATTGTATGTGATGCTCAAACGCATTAAATGGAGCATTTTTTTGCTAATTTTTCTACGAGATGCGAATGCTCCTAGCAATTATAATACATTTTCCATTGTCTTGATGCCCGAAGGTATAATTTTTATTATCCACTTGAGATATTCAATTAGGAATTTGGATTCTCTGCTTTGTAACGCATTCTTCATGCCACGACGAAGAAGTCTATCTTTGTTTGAGGTCTCTGCGATTCTTAGAACTCATTTTATGAACGCTTAGGTGGATCGGCCTCCAGGCCCAATTGCTAGAGGACCGATTACACGAAATAAACAAGGTATTGAGTAGTCTATAGGGCGTCATATGGTCGAAACGCTACTAAAATTGGAGCTGCGAGGTTTAGCAGCTTAGTGGACTCAAGTGCCCGACAACCAGGTAGTAAGCGGTTTCATGCAATGTGAAGATAGCTCGCTACTACCTTCTCTTGGTCACGGACTGCAACATCGTCTCTGCACAAGATGGGCGACGAGCAAAATGTCATTCCGAACTTCCAATATAAGTTGAAGTAACGCAAGCCTTCACTCACTGTATTTATTTCAATGAATCACTGGGAAGGGGGGAGGGGGCAGAGAAGGCCCTCACGAATGTTTGGATGATACCAGGAGGTAGTATTACTCATATGGACATTATTTAATGATGCATGTATTCTGTTCAATTCATAAATAAGCAAATGTGACGTCCTCTCTTTGTACTTGCATATTCCTCCCACACTTCTAAGAAATAAAAATATTGGAGGCTTGGAAAGAACGCCAGCTTGTCCATAATACGGTAGAGCAATCACGTGCGCATTCCGAAAGCCTATCTGTTACCAAAGACTTGAACTCTCATCCACGAGGCCAAGGAGGTTCAATCATCAGGAGGGAGCGCGGCCTCTGTACGCCAGTCGAGTCAGCGTCCTAACTTTTCCGGCCTGGCTGATTACCGGCGCGCTGTTCTCCACAAAACACGTTCTTCTAACTATATAAAAAGCGCGTTAAGTGCAGTCTGCGCTGAATACTGGCAGAAGTGAGCAAAATAAAGTATATATTTTGCAAAAGTGACTCTAGGTCTTTCTTTGTCCAGCCAAAATGCTGCAACCTTCCAGCTTCCAAAGCCTTTCAGCCATTTCTCGTGCATTCTAGTCAGTACAACTTTGCGTTAGCCGACTCCTGCCTGGAAACATGCACACTGCAACAGATAGATATTTCTTGCAGTGCAATAGCCAGCACACTTTCATAATATGAAACATAGCATTGCAATGCATATGTGCAGCCAGTTAGCCAGACTCCAGCCACGCCGTACAGTTGAGCTTCATCGGCGTGCCTAGTTGATCCCTTCGCACTATTAAAAATCCTTGCGTGAAGTTCATCGAACCGGTAATGTTACCTGTTGCTCAGTTCAGAGTTAATTGCTGTTGAACTTTCGCTGGTACTCAAGACTAGCTCCTATTTCCTGCCGGCCTCCAATGACCGTGTCATACGTTCACTTCCCCCCAGAGACCGTGCGACACTTGACTGCCGCTACCTCGAATTTGCGAGGGGGTTGAAGGCAGACTCACTGAACATCGATATGATCTTACAAGGCAATAGAGCGTTGCAAAAACATGCGTAAAGCAAGAAAGAAAATTATTCATATCTATGTATCAGTATTGCACGACGATAAGAACACCAGATGGGCCTACAATTTACCAATATAAACAGCGCGAAATACCATTAACCAGTGCTCACGTATACGTGCTGTTTTCCAATGCATCCTTACTCGGCGTCTCCCTGACCAGTTTATTTTTTGTTTGCTCTCGGTCACTATCTTGGCGATTTTACCGAAGTTTTATGTTTCCATTTTGACCCACTTAAGATTCAGAGGGAAATTCAGTATGCTGTGGCTTAGGTTCCAGTATCCCAAGGTTCTTGCGCGCACTAACGATGTGCTTCGTGGGCCTCTTAGTCTAACTAACAGCAGTCCTGCTTTTGCAGTTTGCCATTACAAGTGGGGCGGACTGTTCGCGCTGACGCCGGCCTGTGCCGACATCAACAAGCCCGTCCTCGCCTGCATGGCCGAGCGTAACAGCGCCGTGAGTT
>LQNS02277243.1:10736979-10749172 GCA_001587735.2 Parhyale hawaiensis | reverse complement strand
AGAGTCTCTCCACATACATAACACCAAGCCTAGCCTGAACATCATGACCACGGCTGTACCGCTCTATACTGTATATACCTAGCCTGAATTCTGCCGACTGTACAGGAGCTGAGGTCCGGCCCCTGCGCGCGGCTCCGTCCATTTGCGTTTTAGACTTTCCCCCAACAACACCTACGCTCCCCTTGCCGACTAACAATAAAAAAAAAATTATTTATTGATCGTAACCTAGTTTTTTTTCATCCTGAAACGTTAAGTTTTAATCTAGTCGACTCCTATTTAATATTCATTAAATAACTTACCTCTGATGATACTTCGAACGAGGTCCAAGTGGCGTTAAGAACGAAAATGCTAAATTTTGACCATTTTCGCTGGGAGGTCCCCTTGAATTGAACCAAAAGAGAGCACTTTTCTTTGATGAGAATTTCAGTTAGCTGCTGCAGCGTATCGTTCATAAACATACTAAAGTGAAACCAGCGTAGGGAGTCCAAATCTCCCTTAAGCGTGTGGTATAACTTATCTCAATCGATACTATTTTATCCAAGTCCGAAAACTCAAAATGCATTAGTTAATCGATTAGATTTGGCACTGCTGCGTTCGATTCAGTATCGCCCCTAAAGGACTGCTTACATTGATTTGACTCTAGTAACAACAGCCTGTTTAATGAAACAGTGTCTTCAGTAACTCATCGCTGTCATTTTTGACAGCACGGGTGCTCCTTCCATGTGATAAAACTCATGTTTCAACGGAACTGAGAGCTGAATGTTGAGCCGCTGTTAATGCCACCACCAGGGCTGTCAATGTGATTTTTTAAAAGGAAAAACTCATTCTGTAATATAATAAAGACGTGAGTGTATTTATCTGTTTATTTATCTTCCATCGATTTTCCGTCACATAGGCGGATTGGCGGATATAAGCCTGGCTGGAGGCTGTCTATGTTCATCCTGTCAAACTTCATTGAAAATTGATTAGTAGAAAATAGGCCAGGTTGCAGTTTTATGACACCGTCAGTGTCCTTGATACAGAGCTCACTATATATTAAATGGCAAGATCGACTGTGAGGAAAAAAATATTCATCATTGCCTTCCAGCAGCTTGGTGATGCTCAGCTCTAGCATTATTAGGAAAATTATGATCAAAGAAGACAGATCATCACGAATTCTTTGCTGTCATTGTGACAGTGCGGGCCCTGTAATAAACATAATATTGGGAAAAATGGGAAAAATCCCACTTTGGCAGCGCCCACTGCGAAGGGCTGATGCAGAGACGCGCTGAAAATTCTACAACGCAGCCCATACTGGCGGTTAAAGCTCAAACCTGTTAAGCGTTCCCGAAATATTGACAGAAGGAATAAAATGGTGTTTATTGCCGTGCATCGCTTGCTGTAAACACAATGTTCATTTCCTACAGTGAGGAGTGTAAGGTAGCCATCTTTTGGACAGCCTACGACCCCATTCATCTGTACTATGATTGCTGTTCATCGGACTCACTCCGTAGCTCTTGCGATGCCCTCAAAGGTAAGCGATATTTGCATTTTTGATGTTAACTTCTAGGCGGCAGAGACCGTAAGCAGTCACATATGCTACGTCCTCTATTTGTAATCTATTTTACTTTTAAATGGGCCTGCTTTTTATTTCCTCCTCTCATAACCTTCTGTTGCATTGGAAAATGAACCCGATTTGTTTTATATCAGTTTATCATCCGGTCTTCCCTTGTGGGTTGTTTTTATTTTTACTTTTGTTGTTTTAGCTTTTCCATACTCGGTATCAGGGAGAATGCTAAATGAGGTTCCATTCTCTTTCTACTTTTTTTTATCAATATTAATGGATCATCAGGACGCGTCTGAAATATAGGTTGGTCTTCACCTTTTTCTGTAACGAGTTTGAGGGAGCCTTCCTTAGTTTATATTCATTACTTCTATACTCATAGCTAGTAAATTTATTTTATTTGTTCCTAGGGCACTGGGCGAGAATTACAGTCTATTGTGCGGGGCATGTCAGCTTTCCAAACACTCATTACTCAACTCAAATGAACAACCGTAAGACACTGGTTGCGTTTTCCTGGAAACACTAAACCTAAAACCGCTGTGACGTCATCATTTTCTTTCGCCTCCTTAAACCTGAAACCGCTATGACGTCATCACCAGACCTTGCCTTTTACCTAACCTTATGAGAAAAAGCTCATTGGACGTTAGCAGAACGAGATTTTGCTTTATACTGTACCTAACCTTACACGGACGTAATCATTGGCCTGTAGGCTATTACGCTTAAAAGCCCTTCATACCAACAATTACACCTAATTCAAAGAAATTACACTTAACGACCTCATTTACGTCTAAACCCTATCATCGCTATAGATATATTAGTATATTCAGAGGTGACTTGAAATTTTAATATCCTAATACTGGTATTTTCTTTGAAATTTCTTATGCTAACTTTTTGTCTCCCTAAGCCTGAACCATCATCGTCATTGATGAGAGTATTGATCTAAACCACTGCTACTTTATGTAAAACCGGACACGGCTGGAAATATCAACCTTGCAATGAATCAGGACAGAGAGTATATGGGATAGAGTAGCTTGTAAGCGATTTTGATATCATTGGTTGTTGTCCATACTTTTGTGTGAAAAGCTGGAAAATATGGACGCCCGTGATAATTTGCTTGTGAAAACTTACTGGTAGAATGTCAGCATAGTGGTTGCAGCTACGGAGTTGAGCTAACATTCATGAATATTTTTGAAGCAATAAATTTGATATGTTCTCAGATTATACTTATCTATATGTAGTTGAAGTTGACAGGTGCTGGTGATAAGTTCGTATTTTCGTTGCCATTCGATGACGCTGATGATGTAACTTTGCTGGCTGTTTGCGATAGGCCTAGTGCTAGATTGCAAGCTCCAGAATCCGTTCAGCGAAAGTTAGAAGTGATGATTCCTGGTGTTCTAGGTGGGGGATGAGGCTAAATGCGGGCAAGAATAAGACCATGCTCGTGTCGAGGTCACGTACAGTGACACCCCCTTTCCCCGCACTCATACTAAATGGTGTGTCACCCCCAGTGGTTGATAACTTGGTAATCTTGGGTGTCAATTTTGATCCAAAGTTGACGTTTGTACCCCACATTTGTTTGGTTGCCTCACGAGCATCACAGAAAATTGTTCCTATGAGACGTGCTTGGAGGGTGTTTTGCTCGGTAGAGTTGACACGTCGCTGCTTCTATTACTACGTCTTCCCTCTTCTGGAATACTGCTCCGTAGATTGGTTGCGTGCATAACGCCAACTGGACCTCATCCGAAGTATCATCAACGTAAGGTAGTCTGAGGTTCTGCTGCCGATTATGTACTGAGTTTGCTTGACAAAGTGGCTCGTCAACGTGCTTTCATGCTGGATGGTTTTGTGTCTTGTGATCTTGCGCATCGTCGCAGAATTGGTGGGGGTCTGCTCTCTGCATAAAATGTATAATTGCCCTAGTCATCCTCTGTCTGATTTTCTTCCCGAGCCATTTGTTCGGGTGAGGTATACTCGGCGTATTGGTGCTTTTGTTGAGTTTGCCTCGGAACCGGTACGATGTCATACGAGCCCGTATTCTCGTTCGTTTTTTCCATCATATGTGGATGTTTGGAATGCTCTTGATGGCTCTGTCCCTGCCTGTGCGGGTATTAGCAGCTTTAACCGATCTGTACGCGGAGCTATTCTGTGGTCTTGAATCTTCTAGTTTTCTTCGCTCGCTGGGCTGGTTTGTCAACCTCATGGAGTTTCTCTGTTCCCACGTCGCATGTCTAGTGTAACTTAATAATAAAAATGCTTTTACCTCAGCTGTATAGTTGTCACAGCAGCCAGACCCCGTACACTATCCCTGACTGTCCATGAAAGATCTCAAATAGGAGATACGGTAAATTGAGGAAGCTAGGACAATTTTTCAGGCAAAATAGCGACCTTAAATAATAAATAAACTGCTCCCGGTGGATCAACAATATTGAAAATCAGGGAGAAATACAAATTTGGGGCAAGATGTTGACGATTGGCGCTTATAATTGAGCTTAGGACACAAAATTACCTAAAATCTGCTGAAATTTATTCTGCAACTTATAGTTAGCCAGTTTTGCTGAGTACGTGCCCCATGACTGCAAATGCATTCCAGGCATCGCCAGGAATAGTTTTTTCAAGTCGCTATATTGATTGGAAAATATCGTTCTAAAATTCCATGAAATGAACTCCAAGCTCAACTGGGAGGAGTGGACGGCAAGTATCGTGCTATCAATATTCGGTGGTCCCATAGTTCAAGAGCACACCGGCTCAGATATTTAGTTTACTAACAGTAGTTGTTATGTTTTCCCAGAGTGCCATTTGCAGGCAGGCGATGGCACCGAGCTGCTTGAGGCGTGCACCGACGTCGGCAGGCCCGTTTTTGCCTGTGCGGCTGAACGCAACGACGCCGTGAGTTTCTTTGCGACTTTTTGGCTCAACAAAATCAACCCAAAAATATTTCAATTTTTTGCATGTGACTCGAAGAAATCAAAATCCCAAAGAAATCTTATTGGCTCGTTCATTCCCAATTGAATGCTGTGAAAAATATTAAGAGTTTGCAGCCGCTTCAATCCTAGCTCTAACACTCCAGCACTCTGAGAAAGTAAACCTCCGCCAAGCAAGACAAAGTTACTGAAAAATTCAAACCGGCACCTAAACTGGTGTTTAACGAAGGAATGGCAGGGTGCCAGTTTGCATGTTTCCGTTGGAAATAAGAACTACTGCGAATCTACGGGATTTTTATGTCTTTGACGGCAGCAATCATGGGGCATAGAATCAGCGATTGATATTTGAGAGAATAAGAGATTGTAGGTAGAAAAGGTGCGGATGATTTTGGATGGCTAATACCAAACGTTAGTTTTATTTCGACATCAGGTTAGTAATAAAGATGTTACTATTGTGGCATGAGTGTAGCACTAGAAGTGTTACAAAAGTTTACTAGCGCTTCATAAATTTTCAATTCATTTCCGGGCCTATGGTCTCCTTCATGTTTATCCTCCGCTCTTAACCGTAAGGTTTGAAAGATAATGCGAATTGGGGTGAGAGGCATTGGTATCAAATTAAGCAGTGCCCTACGTCTGGGAGGAAATAAAAAGCAAATCGAGTCTACAAGGTAAAAAACAACGAAGAAGTGAAGCACACATAAGAAAGAAACACTCATGCAGAGGGTTCTTCCCGCGACCCCCGTGCTGACGCCGCTAAGAATTCCACGGGATGCTCGGCCAACAACCGATCAGATGGCCACCACACAGAACAGAATGGAAAGTACTTTTGACCTACCTAATTTTCCAAGCTGACGTTATCAGTTGGAACTGCGACCAGATGCAATTCCCCCGTGGAAAATTCGTTCGGGATATCCTCGGGAGTCATGAAGCCTACGCCTATATTGATTGCGTCAGGGAGAGGATCCGCCAGATTTTTTTCTGGGGAGACGGTTAGCATTCAGAGTGATAGATGTCGTGGTTCTTAAGTCAGTCGGCTGTGCGGTTAACAGTAGGGACAACATTGTGGCTGTTGAGACATAAATCCATTGCGGGGCTAAAATCTCTTGCAATGACGCACCCTTTGCCAGATGCACGGTCTTGCAGGCCTGAACTGCGTCCTTGCAAGCTGAAACAAACAATCACCGTGCCCGGACGCAGAATTTTAAGAGTTAATTTTGTAAACGATTTCTGCCCCAAACGACTTACCTTCAAACTATTCTGAGACCCTCGGGTTATTTGCCTCGTTACCTAAATACCTGTCTTACGCCTAAGTACTTCAGATTCTTAGAAATTAAATATAGGGCAAACAACGGAACAAACCCGGCGAGGGGCAAGTTTCCTTATACCAAAAACTAAATGAAAATACGAACAGTCAAATTGGGCCACTGGCGAATATTCATGTATAGCAGTCACGAAAATCTCCAATATACTCAGTTGAACTTTCTAAGGTAGAGTGCATGCCGTCCTAAGACTGTTTTGTTTACAAAGGTTAACTCCGACGGTACTGTGAACGGCGCCATTCTGAAGCAGCAACTTCAGGACGTTGCCGCTCGGCCTCCCTGTGATGACGTCACAGCCGATGTGCTCGGTGCTGTGCAGGCGTGCGACGCAAACGTCCCTACTGACTTGTTGAAGGTAAGTTCTGCTAACAGCGTTATACTATAGTTTGTCTACACCGGTACCAGCGTTATAGTACACAGTGTCTACACCGGTACCAGCGTTATAGTACACAGTGTGTACAACGGTGTGAGCGTTATAGTACACAGTGTCTACACCGGTGTGAGCGTTATAGTACATAGTGTCTACACCGGTACCAGCGTTATAGTACACAGCGTCGATACCGGTACCAGCGTTATAGTACACAGTGTCTACACCGCTACTGGCGTCATAGTCAACAGTGTCTACACCGGCACTAGCGCTATACCACACAGTCTCTACACCTGCGTTACACTGCACAGTGTTTACGCCGGCACCAGTGTTATACTACAGTGTTTGCACCGGTAGCAGCGTTATATTACACAGTGTTTACACCGGCACCAGTGTTATACTACACAGTGTTTATACCGCTAGCAGCGTTATACTACACTGTGTTTACACTGGCACCAGCGTTATAGTGCACAGTGTACAGTATTGGCACCAGCGTTGCAGTGCACAGCACCTTTGATGGCAGTCGTCGAGTCGCTTCAATGCCCAGGACGTATCTCAGCATCTCTGCTTCTTTTATCGCCCAGAAACAAAAGTGAGAGAGGTGTAATTTTTTCGTTGAAGATCTAAGTATATATATATATATATATTTGTTGACATGTCTGTCAACTCTATATGTGGTCGAAGGAGTTGAGCAATGTTCATGATTTTTTGCAGGGAGTCTTTTGGGTGGCCTTCGATGTGACCCATGCCAAAAAAAAAACTGGGAATGGCTGACCATAAAAAATGACGGCGATGAAATTTGTTCTCCAACCAAAAGAGATAGAAGGAGTTCAACCATGTTCATGATTTTTCTTTTGCAGGGGGCATGGTGAGCTGTCCTCTATGTGACCCATGCTGGTAAACTAAGATTAGCTGGCCTGGCCATGGGAAAATGACAGTGATGAAATTTGCTCCCACCGTGGGAGATGGTCTTACGCCACAATGTGATCTCGTTACTATTTTTCTTCTGTCTCGATAAGTAGCTTACCCCAAGTCTTCCAAACCTGCACCCCGTCCTTTCATGAAATCCCTTACCTACATACAGTCATACAATGGAGCCTCAAGCGGCAAAATCCTTCACCTACATACAGTCAAACAATGGAGCCTCCAGCGGTAAAATCCCTTGCCTACATACATTTCAATAAAACGCTTAGACACTTTTTCCAAAGTTCTAAAAACTAGTTTTTGATCATTCAATATTTTATTAAGAACAATTCTTAAATAAAAATAAACACAGGCTTTATAAAAGGCGACGTTTCGGCAATCAACAGATGCCATCATCAGGCAAATTAAAATCTGAAACAAATGAAAGTCAACACGAATGAAAGTACACAGAAGATTTCATATAGGTAGCATGTTGAACAAAAACATAGGCTCTGTTATGCATGGGTCATATCACAATGGAGGTTGAAGAAGAAATGGTGACGAGCTAGCCGATGGAACAGTTTTTAGAGGAAAGAAGCGGATGCAACTGGAGGGGCGGGGCGGTGCTACTGGTAGAGGTTGAAAAAGTTCGAAAATTCGTTGTATTTGACATTAATTGTCGGAAGTTCTTATCTAATTGCCAAAGCCTCCATGATTTTTAACGACGTGGTGTCCTGACAAAAAAGCAGTACCGAAAACGATCGAGAAGAAACTTGCAGCTGAGGGCGATTAATTTTGGTGTTCATCACGGAAGTGTTTGTGAATACTGCTTGCGGCGTAGCGGTGCAGTGTGCACCGCCTCTCGAGCACACATGAGGTGTGCCTACATAGCTGGCCTGACAGCCTAACTCTGGACACGTAAATTAATAGACGAACCCCGTGCGCTCGAGCATCTGTGCTTTTGTCCGATTGCTGAAGAAGGTTGAGAGCTTCAATGGCTTGAAGTATAGATGTAGGGCTATTTTCTTCGAGGGATCAGTGGGTTTAACAAGCTCAGAGGTTGTTGTTTTAAGGAAGTCTGCGTCTACATACAGTCAAACAATGGAGCCTCCAGCGGCAAAATCTCTTACCTACATGCAGTCAAACAATGGAGCCTTCAGCGTCAAAATCGCTTACCTACATGCAGTCAAACAGTGGAGCCTCCAGCTACAAAATCCCTTACCTACATGCAGTCAAACAGTGGAGCCTCCAGCTGCAAAATCCCTTACCTACATGCAGTCAAATAATGGAGCCTCCAGCGTCAAAGCCCCTTACCTACATACAGTCAAACAGTGGAGCCTCCAGCGGTTAAGTTCTATATATAGTTCTTACTTGTAGACTACTGTAGTACGGTCCTGATCCAATAAATTCCTTATACCTGAAGTCAGTTGTGTCTTCAGGAGTTTGCAGGAGTAAAATTTCAATCCTGCGAGCAAAATTTCCAACTTCCTTCGTTAAATGCTTGAATATCATACTGCTTCAAGATCTAAATTTTCGCAAGTATTTGATTCAATCAAAAGACTTCTCCGCAAATTGTTAGTCCTTCTGCTTCATGGATACCAACTGCATGCTAATTGGGATTAAAACAGATAGCAATGAGAATATTGTTTTCCCTTTCTTACCGTAGCGCCACTGCCATTAAGAAATTCAGATAAGGGAAACATTAGGCAGTGAAATGTATGATGGACGACGGAAATGAAAACGCCCCCATAGTCGAGCTTTTTAGCTACCGCGCTCGAAGGACATCAAAACAGCACCTGACTACTTCTCTTTAAAAACAGCGGGCTTCAGAAACTTTCATGCCTCGAGCATGCTTTAAGTGTCCAAACTGGGGTCTGGGTACCCATAGGGGTACGCCACATAGTTCATGCGGGTACAGAAAAAAGAAGGAACACACATATGTCGCCGAAATGTAGAATTTCCTATCATGTCTTTTGAAATCATTTTATTCTTGTAATAAACACAGACGGAACCGAAACAAAGTCATCTTCAAGCACGTTGTTATAAATCATCATTTTCATTTGTGTAATAAATTGGGATCTATTGAGAAACACTCCGGCAGTGAATTCCTTGCAGCAGAAGGAGAAGGTTATAGAGGGTACATTGTTTGGACAACACAGGTCAACAATGTATCCTAGCAACCTTTATTCACTATTCTATTAATATGCTCTACAAATGTGTTCTTGTTCTCTTATCCTATATCTTGGTGACATTTTCTCCTGTCTTGCACCAAAGAACGATTCGGTGAGACCAACCACCCAAGCAAGCAGCCAATAAAGAGTGTATTATATGGCAGCGCATTATCACTATTCAGTATAAGTTATTGTTTTTTTTACCAATACAGTTGACTTTTGTGGTTTAAATGGAAGTTTTCCTGTGCAGATGGCACTACTGACGATAATTCAACGTGAAAGTTCTACATCGGACAGTTTAGGGGGATTTTTTCTTGCAGGACACTAGGCATATTGAAAGCGATATCCAAGATACAGATCTTAACTCGGTCTCCTCCTGTTTGAAACGTCTTTTATTCTTCGACTGTACCACAGGGAGAATAATAGACTGATTTTAATGGGACTTTTCATGGCCACTCCGTCGATCATCCAATCGATTCACCTTGTTTGGGATGAGAGTTTTTTCTATTTGCAGTTTTGGGGTTTTCTGCGGTTGAGACTATTTTGTCAGTAATAAAAAGTTTATATCAATTTCTAAACAAAAATTGTGTTTGAAATAGACATTTTCCTATTCCCAAGGGTCCAGTGTTGCCTTATGTGGTCAACTATCGACCCATCACACTGACGCCCATTTTGTCGAAGGTGTTCGAGAAATTGATCGCTGGTAAGCTTGGTCGTTTTGCTGAGGTTGCGGGGTTGTTGCCTGCTGGTCAGTTTGCGTACAGAATTGGCTTGGGCTGTTGTGACGCTCTCTTGTCGGTGTCACACCTTTTACTGTCAGCGCTGGATTGTAGGTCGGAGGCACGCCTTGACCACTTGGACTTTAGCGAGACGTTTGACACGGTTAACCACAGGGGTTTATTATACAAGTTGGAGTCCTTTGGTGTGGGTTGTAGGGTTCTGTCAATCATTCGCGATTTTGTTTCTCAGTGAACTCAGAGTGTGTCTGTTTACGGCGTTTTGAGAGCCTCAGTCGGACTGGTGTCTGGCGTCCTTCAGGGCAGTGTGCTTGGCCCGCTGTTGTTCGTTCTCTATACTAGTGACATGTTCTTTTCACTGAAAAACACGTTGATCAACTATACCGACGTACGATTCCATTTTGATGGCAGTTATACCTGCTCCTCGCCTGCGTGATGCTGTCGTCAGTCTCTAAGTAGGGATTTGTCACTCATTAGTACATAGTGCTCGGCCTGGTGTATGAAACTGAATGAAAGTATGACCAACTCGATGATTGTCCGTCGGTCTCGGACACTTGTACCACTACATCCCCAATTGGAGATTGATGACACTATACTTCATGGGTCTAGCTCCTTGGAGACTCTTGGTGTTGTCTCTGATGAGAAGCTTACTTTTGAGCCGCATATTAGGAGGTTGGTGTCACGTGCTTCCACTAATTAAGACTGAGCGCCTGCGTAAGGTGGATTCCGTGTTTGGTGATAGTCAGGTTGCCCGCAGATGTTTTTTTTTGCGCTTTTGCTGCCTGTGTTGGAGTATTGCGCATCGGTCTGGGCTTCAGCAGCTGACTTGTTAGTTCAGCCAGCACGCTCTGCGCCGATAATGATCTAGTGAACCTGTCCCACATGAGAACAGTAGCAGAGCAATGTGTGTTGTATAAGGTGTACAATAATAGGAGGCATTGGTTGTATTGTTCTCTCCCTGCCCTCAAGGTTTTTGTGAAAGAGACTTGTGCTGCGTGCGGAGCACGCTCTTTCACTTTGGAGGCTGTCAGATGTCGAACTAATCAGTTCTGTCGATGCTTCGTGCCCTGGTCGGCTAAAGTTTGCAATTTGTTGCCGGCATCGGCTTTTGGTCGTGTTGGCATGCTGGTGTTTGAGTCAGCTGTTAATGTTTTTTTGCTGGATTTCATTTAGCAGCGTTTTGGGTTTCCCGGTGTTGCATGATGCTTCATTTGGGTTGTATTACCTGTCCGTGGGAGCTCAAGCGTGAAGTTTTAGTATTAACAATTATAATGACCCTAGATGCGTAATGACTGGAATAAATTACAAAATTGCAAGGTTAAGAGCCTAGTGTTCATATATTGTAAAACTCGTTGGTTACTAAAGGCTGAGCTCCGACCAGAGAATTGTAGTCCGCAAACGCGACCGCGATATTCAGTTCAGGAGCTGTGAAGAAAATCGGCTGTGTGGTTATGCAGACTGGGCGGCCTCAGCAATTGTGTAGTCAATGAAAATAATTCATAGATTTGAGCAATTTTCATTTACTGATGTTTTCTCTACTTTATCCTATTTATCAGTAACCCTATATATGTATTAGGCTATATTACTATTGACTTTGAGATATAGTAAGCATTTAATAGAAGAGCAGTTATACTTTACGTTTCATCAGAATTGGTAAAAGTCTCATTAGGCATTGGTAGGGTTTAAAAAACCCGCAATCTATTGAAAGAACATTCATAATCTCAGACACTTCCTTGAGTTTAGAGCGCAGTTTAATTTTCCTTGCAACTGCAGATGCTACAGTAGACGTACCCACGCACAACTTGCGAGGATGCGCAGCTCGCATATCGTTCGCGCTACCGTATCTATACAATGGAGTGTATGGTGTCTCTACGTCAAAACATAACGGGGGAGTTTGGCTTCAACCCCCGAAAACCACAAGTTTCCAGGAGAACCAAACTGACAAAGAGATCTTGTTTTTCTTTGCCGGCACAATAATAAACAACCAACCCCCCTCCACTGTAGTCAATCCATGCACCGACTGCTATAAAATTTCCGCCATAGATCCTCCACACGGTAGGGATGAACCAGGCCCAACTCCCAAGAAATGCTTTGTAGGAGAATTCTGCCCCCTCCCCAATAAATGTTCCGATTTCCCTGCATACAATGCAGATTGATTGGTGATTCTTCGGATACAATTCAGAACGAGGAGCGAGCTACCCCTCCCCCTTCCGCTTCCCACTGCCCCCCCCC
>LQNS02277243.1:10719159-10730217 GCA_001587735.2 Parhyale hawaiensis | reverse complement strand
CCTCGTCGAACCAGCCTACTGTTACGTAGTTCTCTCTCCCTACACCTCGTCGAACCAGCCTACCGTTACGTAGTTCTCTCTCCATACACCTCGTCGAACCAGTCTACTGTTACGTAGTTCTCTCTCCTTGCACCTCGTCGAACCAGTCTACTGTTACGTAGTTCTCTCTCCTTGCACCTCGTCGAACCAGTCTACTTCTACGTAGTTCTCTTTCCTTACACCTCGTCGAACCAGTCTACTGTTACGTAGTTCTCTTTCCTTGCACCTCGTCGAACCAGTCTACTGTTACGTAGTTCTCTTTCCCTACACCTCGTCGAACCAGTCTACTTTTACGTAGTTCTCTTTCCCTACACCTCGTCGAACCAGTCTACTTTTACGTAGTTCTCTTTCCTTACACCTCGTCGAACCAGTCTACTTTTACGTAGTTCTCTTTCCCTACACCTCGTCGAACCAGTCTACTTTTACGTAGTTCTCTTTCCCGACACCTCGTCGAACCAGTCAACTGTTCCGTAGTTCTCTTTCCCTACACCTCGTCGAACCAGTCTACAGTTACGTAGTTCTCTTTCCCTACACCTCGTCGAACCAGTCTACAGTTACGTAGTTCTCTTTCCCTACACCTCGTCGNAAAGTTGTGCACACTTTTCATCAACTTAAGTTTCGCTTAGCGACGAGTATTTTATCACCGGACAATAATAACTGGAGCTGGACGCCCACAGAACATTCGCACGACAGGACCATTTACAGAAGATGGAGACGAACATGGAAACTAGCCTATGGATCATCACAAAATTTAGACATCTCTACTGCTTGACATTTCAAGAGTTCCTGTAAATTGCATCATTTATCCATTTTTTTCTTTGCAGTCATGCTTCTAGTTGATAGACAGACACATTCCCACAAACAATATTACCTCGTCTGACCGTTTATTATTCCGAGCGGTGTTATTTCGTCTATATTTCTCAATTTCGAGGAGCTGGTAGTGTGATTAGTACGAGAAATATACACTCGGTGTTGAGGTGTAAGCTGACCATCCCTCGTCATTATACAGTGAGCAAATTACCTGCACGCATCTGTACCTTTATTTGGTGCCTCAGTGCCATCTCCCCTCGAAACGCAGATGTGCACCTAACCACAGCCAGCAATTGCGCATCATTATCTTGTGTAGTCAGTTGTTGTGTGCTGAGAGCTTCAACACTAACCCCTGCTTACCTAAAGCTCCGCACCTCTTAATTTGCTCTTATTGTACATACAGTAGGGTATTGTCCCGCTGTCGTTAGGCATCATCAGCCTCTGAAGTCTATACAGACCGTGCCAACACTGGGCGTCGTTAGCGACTTTGCTGTGCAGACGGTCACGACACTGTCATTGCGTGCCAGCTATTCTTAAGCTGTCATTAGCCAGTCTATCCTCTATTGACTGAATCGACATAGCAAGTCCTTAGTGAACTAATCAGGTTGTGCACGCAAATCGAATAAAGCAATCACGGGGCAAGTGTCCATGTTTACGACAGGCCTAACACCTCCAGTAATTGGGTTGCACGTACCTGTAATTATTACCTGCCCTCATCTGTGCAGGTGGACGGCCTCGCTAGTCTCGGGGAAGTGTAGGGGAAGAACGCTTCCATAACGCATTTAAGATAGCTTTGAGATGGGTATTTTCTCCTCCAGCTGGTGATGTTCAGGGGTGTCGCCACAAGAAGAGACACCTTACAATAACCATTTAATCAAGTAGGCGTCACTACTAGTTAGGAAAGTGTCAACCATATAATTTATTGCATTCAGGAACAAAATCACTCCTCAAACGTAATCATAAATTGTTGCAATTGTTGTTCACTGAATTAATAATGTTTCACTAACGATCACAGCTTGGTAAGCTGCATTCACTTGGAGCGTGGAATTCAGGGGCACTCTTCCAGTCATTTTGCGTAGTTGACGAGTCTTACGTGCTTATTCTGACGGTACTTGCACTCCAACAGGAGAAGAAAGCGATCTCATCGTCCTTCCTTTAAAGAAATAAACGGAACAAAGGTATGTTTTGATCGTGAGTATAAGGGAAACTACATATTCCTCATCATAGTGTTTGTCTATGTCCATTGAGTTCTTGTTCAAGAAAAGGCTGAACATAAATGCGGCGTTGAGTGCATCATCGCTCATGCAGAGCGCCTATAGTTGGAACATGGACGCAAATTGTGTTGAGACAAACACTGACCGCCGTCTTCACGATTGATTAACCATGCAGTGACTAGATTAGATTAGATAGGCGGCAGTAGACGATCCAATAGGCCCATTCCCAAAGAGACTCCGGAACATACGCCCCGGCACTCTATGAGCTATTGCCATTATGTTAGTAGGATATAGAGGACAGGAGAAAAGAGAGAGAGAGAGAGAGAGAGAGAGAAAAGGGGGGGGGGGGGGAAGAGTCCCTGCCCAAGAAACGATCTTGAATGCACGCAAGCACGTTCAGGAGCCGCTGACATGCGGAGCTTAGAGATATCAAACTGTGTAGTTGGAGCGGGAGAGAGAATGAGNAGTTGCGGAGGATGTCTCTCCCAATATACGTCAAGACGATTTTTAAACGCGTTGACTGACTCCGCACTATCAACATCGGAGGGGAGTCTATTCCAAATGCTGACTATGAAATACGGAAAATACTGCTGACTTAAGGTCGTTCTTCGAGTTTTATGCTTCAGTTTTTGACCATTGTTTCGCAAGCGATCATTGAGGTCTCTTTCAAAGAGCCCCGTTGTAGGTACATCATTGAAGACGTTCAAATACTTGAATATTTCTATTAGTTGCCCCCTGAGACGTCTTTGCTCGAGAGAGATCAGGCCAAGTTCTTTTAGGCGACATTCATACGACTTATTTCGCAGCTGATGTATCAATTTCGTTGCTCTGCGTTGGAGTCTTTCCATTTTATCGATATTTTTACACATATGTGGCGACCAGAATTGAACAGCAAATTCTAAGTGTGGCCGCACTAACACTTTGTACAAGGGAATGATGATGTCTTTGGACTTGTATTCAAAATTTCTGGTGATGAATCACAATACTCTGCTTACCATTTTCACACTCATGTCAACTTGCTGACTGTGTTGTAGCTTGTTTGTAATAGTGATTCCTAAGTCACGTTGTTGGGTGACAGCAGCCAATACCGTCCCATTCATTTGCAGTGGAGGGAAGGGTTCATCAGCCCTATGTGCATTACTGAGCATTTGTCGACAGTAAAGCTCATGTGCCACGTTCTGCTCCATTCCATGAGGTGGTCAAGGTCTTGTTGGAGCTCGGCTCTTTTCGTGGCAGGATGACATAGTTTAGTTTCATCAGCAAATTTACTGATTTTACTACGGATAATGACTTCGCATCACATGCATGCGGAAACAAATTATGTAAAACCAACTCTGTGTTAATGAAAGGACATCGCACCTCCTACCAAGAAAAAATTTTTCTAATTAAGAAAAAAACAAAACGCTGAAGAAAAAGAGAACAGCCTTTAGGGATACCCACTATCTTCGCAGCGTAATCATGGTTATCAGAACTATCTCCTTGGTATAAGCTTTCCTTTCTCATCGTACACAATGATCTAGAAGGAAGGGAAAAGAAGAGACATGTAGCAGAATTGTATAACCAACTCACCAGAGCGGTCTCACATTGAACTAATCGTTATGGCATCAAGCTCAGACAGAAGAAAAATTGCTCAAAACTGCAAGCTAAATGTAGAGAAATGAAGAGAGATACTGAATATAGCTGTCCTTGAGCCTCAGCACCGCCCTATCGTTTACTTCAAGCAACGTGCGTTCGGCCTACATCTCATGGTTTGAGTAGCTATAGACAGATGTTACCTAATGAAATCATATAAAGAATGAAGTGGAGCCACGATTTGAGAAGTAAGGGTTTAACTTCGCGCAGTAACAGTGTTTCTTAGCCAGCCCTTGACACGTCAGACCCCGCGATGCTAGCGAATATATTGTTTACTGCATAACTGGTAAGAGCATTGGAGTGAGAGATTCTATTCACTTTAAGTGCATGAGCTACAGAAAAATCAACTGTAACACTTATTAAAAGGCCGCTGACATGACAGTTACTTTTTTGCGTAACGTTCTCATCGATAAAACTCTACACTGCATCATGGGTCGGGTAGTAAAAACGGAATTGTATCACTGACCAAGACGCATTAAACACTCCTGAAGCAAGAACCTCAATAATTCTAATACACAAGTGTTTGTACGGAGGCGGTAACTCTATACTGCTTATACATCGAGCATATCAATCCACTGTCAATGCAAAATTACAGTGGGTCGAAGGAATCTGAGCATGCGGGCGATAACTGTCATTCTAGCAGCACGGTAACAAATTGCTCACTTCCATGTAGACTTTGGATCGATGATTCGGAAAGTGAAACTAAGAACCGAGGACTACAAGGAGGATGAAGTCAAGTTGAGTCATTCTTCCACGCTTTAAATTTTCTTCTAGATCAGTTCTACCCTCTAGGCTCTTGTTCCAGAGACGCTAAACTGAGCGTTAAAATGTATTTATGCAGACAGTAGGAAAAAAATCACCATTCTGAGTTGCACTAATGGACATAATAGTACCTTGGAAGGCAAGTAATTAAATTTTTGAAATAATTTGCATTGTGAGCACTAGAAAAAAATACGTCAGTGTGGACAGGCTCCAAACTGGTCGCTTTCCATTTTTTTCAATAATTCTCAAGCGAATGTACCAGTGATTTAATTTCTTATTGCAACCGTGTTGTCCGAGAGGCCAAAACTGCTGACACTTAAACGAAAGAATTCCAAGCCATGGCGGATTCAGCGGACGAAAATTTAGATGTACGCAGGAGCGGCATACTTAGTAACAATGCTTATCACAACTGACACTGACGACGGAAAAAGTTAGTTTGGCAAAACTAAGTGGAAACAAAACTTTGAAGTTTTGCTTCACGTGCGAAGTGTTGAGCTCCCACACTAACACGGATATCAGTTTGTGAACTACTGTTTCATCTGATGACTTGGAGAAATTTTACTGGTAGTGAAGCATTTAGATGCGCTAGAAATGCGTCATGGGGGTCATGAGATCCCCACATGCAACATCATACATTGTAGCCAACGTTGATTTAATGATAACAAACAGCTGGACCAGTGTAAATTCCAATGCTAATTAATGTTTTCACTTACTACAGTCTGACCTGAGACAGCGTTGATAATCAAATGTGCCCGTCTAAACTACAGTTCATAGTGCTCAATGCTCAGTCTACTGTTACGTAGTTCTCTTTCCCTACACTTCGTCGAACCAGTCTACTGTTACGTAGCTGAATAATAATATCTTCAGACGATGCGAAACAAAGGTTAGCGAAAGGATGTCAATATTCAAGAAAGCAGTGAAAACAAGTACTTCCGAAGAGCGAGATTGCTATATTTGTTTTTATGCTGTCTTCATGTCTATATCATGAAACACAAGGGTGAAAAATTTGCTGGTAAAATATCTGCGAGGTCCATTGCTAATATAGTGTCTAGCTGGCATACCACACGGGCTACGTTAAGCCTCCTGCGTATGAGCTGAAATACAGAAGCGCTTCAGGTTCTTGCAGTACATATTTCTGTGAGAATAACAACGGCTGAATCTATTAGGACACATCGATTCGAATTATGTACAATTGCGACTTGAAACTCTATAGAAATTCACAGAGAGATTCGGAACTGAGCAAATGGCCCTCACTGTAACGGAATAGCTGCCGCGGCTCGGAGTTTAGGCAGTTTTTGAATATGCAATAATATTTGACAAGCCGAAACTACATACACAGCAGCGTAATCGATTAGGATAGGGAGATACGTTAACATGTTTCGACGCAGAAAACATGAGATTGGACGCCGTTCGTAAGGATTAAGAGACAGGCGCTATATACATGCCATATATGGGGTAGGCAGGTTAGGCTGAGGATCTGTATTATGTCGAATTAAAGGGAGTTATAATAGCATACATTAGGATTGGTTCACTTTAGAAAGCGATAACATAAACCAAACGTGGCATTTCCACGGGCCAGGCTAGTTAGAAATAAAAGTGCATGATTTTGATCTATGCGGAGGCTGTCAAAGACGCTTAATTTTACTGCAGCATCACTAAGTGACAAATTTCTTCCAAGAATTCTCAACCCAGCCCCAGCAATTACTGTATTATTCCTGCATTTCAGCAGCTTGGATAACTGAAAACACTGTCAGATCACAAAAGCATAAACGTTCTGCATTTTAAAAAGCTTTATGCTGACTGGTCGATCAACGTAGCTTGAGCGAATAGGTTACCCAATCGCGTCTAAGAGTTTTAACACCGCAATTCCCAAAGCATTATAGAACTCTGACAATAAATCACGACATGCAGTAAGTCACATTGCCATCAGTTCAGAATATATTTTGCTGTAGTCACAAGTTAAGAATTCGTTATCAGACGAATGGGATAAGTGCGTGAAAAAAAATCACGAAATATTGAATAAATTTGTTATCTTCAGTGACTTGCGGTTTCCTCATTTTCCCGCTCACATTTATTAGCAGCTCCTGCCTATTCTCTTCTGTAATCCTTCTGTTTGAAGTTTTTCTTGTCACTGAGCCACATAGGATAGCACGTCTTCGTTCTTGGGACTGTAGTAGTCTCGTTTTTTTTCTCTTGCCTTCCCTATCCTCTTTGGTGCGTCTTCGAAAGTAAAATCTTGAGCAAAACATTGCAAAAAAAAATTAAAGTACTTCCAGTCAGCTTATATGCAATGGGAATGCTCCGTATCCATGATACTGTCTTATATACTAAAATACCAGCTGCACTGAACTGCTGAAATTTTGACCTGTGAAGCGAAATCTGTTCTCTCGGAGGAAGGAAGTATGCTAGCAGAAATAATTGTCTACTGCCCGTGACATAATTTATAATAGTCTACTGCCCGTTGTGACTGCTCCGTTAATCTTCTGCCGAATTTATACGTTGTGACCTGCAAGAAAAAAGTTATAAAATTGGAATCTAGAAGCAGCATATACATCTACTAGAGTGCCTGCGTTGTCAATAATGACAGCAAAGAATTTGTGAAGGCCCGTCTTGGTCTATGGCTATGCGTTTTTGCTGCCTGTGTTGGAGTATTGCTCACCGGTCTGGGCTTCAGCTGCTGACACTCACTTGCATCTGTTGGATGTTCTTACATAAGGTTTCCTCCAGGGAGTAGGGCATTAGCTCCTGCTTGGAGCAACATACATTCTCTCATATACCCGAGTATGGTGTTGGCTAACACTGGCAGTCCCAGTGTTCCCATGTGCGAACATTTACTTTTTTCATAAACTATCGCAAATAATGTAATGAGACTCATTGTACATCTATTTTGACACTAGCGGACCAATATATTTCAAATATTCAAAACCGAAAAATTAGGAAAAAGGCTTGGGATTTAAAAGGTTAACAAACTTGCCGAGTGTGTTTCTTGTATATCTATCGCGTCAAAGATAACAGGAAAATCATAGGCTTCTGATCAATAGTCATGGGTCTCGTAGCCGTCCAAACAAAAAATTGTACACGCTGACAAAAAATTGAAACGCGTAAGATGATAATCGGCTAAATTATCTAAAAACAGTAGAAAACAGAGCTTAGGAAAGGTATGCGTGAATATAGGAGAACAATGCAAGAAGTGCCGTTGCATGCCAGATTCACAGGTGAGAGAGGCTAGAGTCCGCTAGATAAGGTGTGCTAAGGTAGGCGCGGTTCGTCAGCGGACTTTAGATTAGACGTGGTAGGTTAAATTACAGGAACACTACCTTATGTCAAAAGAAAGAAGGTGAAAACATTATTCAACCGTGGAATTTCCATGGGCCCCGCTAGTAATAATTAAAACACCTGTTGATACAAGAGTGCGATGCGAGTCTGAAGCACCGCAGACAGCTGAAGCCGATGTTTTGCTTGTGTTGCTTAATTGTGATTTCCGAACGCTAGCCACTTCGCTTAAATATAGAATGGTAAGAGTGTGACCTGTAGTGCACTGGATTTCTCAGTTTCCAGAACTATAGTGATAATGTAGTTAATTGTCTCATTTCATGAATGAAGTCCACAGAGGCACAATGGTGCAGTTGTGCATCGGTCCTGTGACGCAATGGAAGGCAACTTGGTGTGATTTCAACTATGCCCATTTCTTACTGAAGGTATTGTGACAGCTCAGCCGAAGCTTAAATACCCGTGGTCCTTTTTTTTTTGGATCACTTTGCTTGGTGAGGAGCGCACCACCACTAGCCATCACCACCACGCCTGCGCCGGGGCTATAAATACGAGAGGAGGGCCCGGGGCCGCCATAGTGTCCCGAGCTGCCCCGCAGACCACAGCAAGTCCCGCCGACGTTAGCACTGCAGCACGAGCCTTTACTGCCAAGATGAAGTGTGTCAGCTTCCTGGCCTGCCTGCTGGCACTGACAGCGACTGTGTCAGCTGGTAGTGTGAGGTGAGGGGATCCTGTGGTGCATAACTGCACGT
Organism: Parhyale hawaiensis; assembly: GCA_001587735.2. Classification (NCBI taxonomy): domain Eukaryota; kingdom Metazoa; phylum Arthropoda; class Malacostraca; order Amphipoda; family Hyalidae; genus Parhyale; species Parhyale hawaiensis. Next base: position 10,721,738 of record LQNS02277243.1, on the reverse strand, counting down.
AGTGATGAAGTAGTGCATGTAGTGATGAAGTAATGCACGTAGTGATGAAGTAGTGTACGTTGTGGTGAATAAGTGCTCTTACTGGAAAACTAAAGAACGTACCGGCGACGAAGTGCATGTACGGTAGAGGTGAAATGCAGTAGAGGTCTATAAGTGCCAGTAGTCGTATAGAAAATGTATATTTTCCGTGTATCTGCAGCGGCTGCCAGAACATTTCCCAATATCATCGGTTCCTCCAGAAATGCGCCTCATGAGTAATTCAAACTCGGTATCAATCACAACACCATGTCGATGTTGTTAAGCAAAGAAGTAGACAAAGTGAGAACAAATGAAAATCTCTGAAAAAAATATCTGTTTACCCTCTGACCTGGAATGTGAACAGCATAAATCTTTATTTCCTCGGTCATGCCAACGCTTCTTGGGAAAACTCCGTGAAAGAAAGATTTAGGCAACAGAAGAAACTTAGTTAGAATTTTCCACGGTCCAAAGTTAGAAAGCTAGAAAGCGAAAATCTTTTCGTCTATTCGGTAATACGTTATTTTATCGTGGACGTCCACTGACGACAGACGGTTGATAATGAAATTAGGTTTTTTACAGATGTTGGTGATGCGTCAGACTAGAGAATAAATTTACGGAATCTGAGATAAGATTAAATTGTATAGGCGGCAGTAGAAGGATCAAAAGGCTTATTCCCAGATAGACACCGGGACTTACGCCTCGGCCCTCTATGAGCTATTGCAATTACGCTAGCATGCTGATGATGACATGAAAAAAAAAAGAAAATCTCGGCAGTGAGTCAAGTATTGATGCACACAAAGTGCAATTTAAAGCCGCTGATCTGCGGAGCTCGAGAATTTGTGGCTCCTGGAGGACGTGTTCTTAGCTGTGGAGGATGTCTCTCCCAAATATTTGTCGTGGTGATTTTTGAACGCGTTGCCTGTCGCCGCACCGACAACGTCCAACCCCCCTAACCCACGACCCACGTCAATGGATTAGCTATGGCATGAAAATTTCTTATTGCAATTGACTGGTCACTAGGGTACTGAATTCATAAGATAAAAAAGAACTAAGCCCATTGTAAAAAAAAAACTTGTTTACGATCTATATCACAAACGTTTCGGATTATAACATATCCGTCATCAGTGATTCAAAATAGAGATAGAAAACCAATATGAAAATGCTGAAATAAAGTCAGGGAGGAAAGCATTCACAAAAACACTCTAAGAGTCGTAAAAAAAGAACAAAACAAAGCAACAACCTACCTAAGAACCTATCTAAAAGCCATGTATAGAACAAGGAACAAAAGCGGTAACGCAAGCCTAACTAAGCACTTTCAACGGGACTGCTGATTGACAATTCTTAAGCTCGGGCTTCTCCATGGGAATTAAAATGGATTCAAGTAATCTAAGGTCTTGTACGTCATTTGCACTGCTGGTTTTTGAGAAGTTATTGCACTTTAGTGGATGATTTTCATTATAACCGTGATTTCTTTTGGCTAACTTAGATGGTGCATTAAGCTCGGGCTTTTCCGTGTGCATTAAAATGGACTCAAGTAATCTAAGGTTTTGTACGTCATTTGCACTGCCGGTTATTGAGAAGTTATTGCACTTTAGTGGATGATTTGCATTAAAACAATAATCTAATGGTTGAATTAGATGGTGCGGTAAGTTGTTGCCCGGTACGGTGCGATATTCCCCGATGTTGTGTTACTCTAACGTAAAGCTGCATAGATGTGCTGCCTACATAGGACAGCTGGCATCTGTCACACACATACGTTACGCTACTATAAGAGCTACAAAAGATATTATGGAAAAATCATGTGAAAATCCTAATAATATAACGCTTCGTGTATTTGTTAGTGGCCGCTTTGCAATGCAACAAATAGGCAAAACAGCCAAGTTGCATATTTTGCATTTAAATGCGTTTTCAAAGAGATCGGTGAGCAGATTGCAGAAGACTGCGAAAGTGAGATCCTTGTCCCTTTATCTGAATGCTTTTCTTGTTCGAATCACTTCTTGAAACCGAAACAACAAGATATTTGCAGCGTCTCTAAGCTGTTTGCTCTCATTTCACGAAGTAGAAATTCAGCAGATGATCAAGGAAGCCCACACGAAGGGAAAAGTTTTCACAGTGCAGTAACGAACAATTTCTTGTAGCTTTCTGTCTTTTTTGACGGAGCAGTTTCCACTTCAGAAGAAAGACTTAGATGTAATTAAAGTATAGCTAATCCTTCGGTACCTAGGTCACATAGCGGGAAATTTACTTAAATTCATCATTGTTTTGCTACTTGATAATGGAAGATTTCCCACGTGTCGCCTAAGGCCAAGGCTCGTTCAAGCCAAAAGTTGGAGGAAAGGTAAGACATTATACGCATGCTCGAACGCAGTCGCATGGGTCATGCACCCAGCTTTTGACTCGAATGCGGCCCGCCCCACAGAAAGCATCAAGAGACGCAACGCGATGTTTACGTGGGTCGTGTGGCAGCAATGCACGGGTGTCGCGAGGCATCGCAGTTGCGGCGGTGGGGGCAGCAGACTGCTGTACCCTCCGTTACATTTTGTCGTGCAACAAATTTGTCG
>LQNS02277243.1:10634561-10648313 GCA_001587735.2 Parhyale hawaiensis | reverse complement strand
TAGAGACGGAATGCGTAACGATAGACTGGGTTAAGCGGCGGATGTGAGTTCGGACGGTGTGGATTAAGTTAGAAGCGCTACCTCGAATTAAATAAGGTGAGTGAAAACATTCCCTAACCGTGGGTGTCACGCTCTTCACTAACAGATAGAAGGAAATTAAAGTGTCCCGAGGTACTCTTGGATACGACCCCGGAAGGGATCAAAGGAAGAAATAGTCAAGTTCATATTTTAGCTTCTATAGGGCTCGCAGGTCTAGGGTAGACGCTTCACGGCCAGACTTGGGATATTTTTCAACCTTGGCGTGCGTGATACTTACTGGTACTACAAAAAGAACAATGCTTTTTTGTAGAATATGTAAAGGTTCATTCAGTATTAGAAAGGGGAAAATTCGGATGATACGGGACTGAGATATCACTGAAAAACATTGCTTTTGTTCTGTGGAATTTCTAAGTGGTTCCAGCTGCACTCACAGCAGCGCAATCAGAAGGGTAGGAAGTAACGTTCCCATGTTTCGTGAGACTGATTTCGTCAGGATTAAATGACGGGCGTTGTTTATGTGGTAGGTTAGGTTAGAGGAGCTGTGTAAGGTTAGGTGCGCTATAGTAGCGTATCGCTTAGATTGCTACATCTTATAAAATGGGAACATTACCACCGGTCACGTTAGCTTATGCAACTTGATTAAACATGGATAGGCAGACATTGTTGAGTGCGAATGAGTTCGTCAGCGAGAAGCGACGGACGTTTACTCAGACGGGTGGGCTACGTTATAGGAGCACCATTAGGTTTAACTGAGGTAAATTGCAATAGTGTAGCGTGGTTTGGTTCATTTTAGAAAGTATAGTCTTTATTGAACCGTGGAATTCCACGGGTCCCGCTAGTGCATTTAATGAATGAAATTGGAAATTTTGCTCGCAGGATTGAAATTTTGCTACCGCAAACTCCTGATGGCACAACTGGCTGCAGATATAAGTAGTATATTGGAGCAGGACCGTACTACAGTAGTCTCCAAGTAAGAAGTGTAAAAAGTTCAGTACGAAATCAGCGTTGTCATTTTTTTTACCGCTGGTGGCTCCATTGTTTGACTGTATGTAGGTAAGAGATTTCGTTGAAGCACGGGGAGCAGGTTTGGGAGACTTGGGATGAGCTACTCATCGAGACAGAAGCAAGATAGAAACTAGAACGCGTCGTGACGTAATACCATCACCCACGGTGGGAGCAAATTCCATCGCCGTCACTTTCGTATGGCCAGGCCAGCTAATCTCAGTTTTCTGGCTGGGTCACATCGAAGACAGCCCACCAGACTCCCTGCAAAAATCATGAACATAGCTCAACTCCTTCAACCACATATTGGGTTGACGGACATATAAGCAAATAAACAAATTTATATACTTAAATCTTCAACGAAAACATTACCCCTCTCTCACTAAGTTCGCCGGTGATAATAGAAGCAGAGATGCTGAGATACGTTCAGAGTATTGGAGCGAATCGGCGGCTGTCATCAAACAGCGGCTGGTGGGGTTCGTTGCGAGCTGTACACTGGGTACTGTACTTTTGTGCTGTGCACTGCAACGCTGGTGTCAGTACTGTACACTGTGCACTATCACGCTGGTACCGGTGTAGACACTGTGTAGTACAACGCTGCTACCGGTGTAGACACTGTAGTATAACGCCAGTACCGGTGTAGACCCTGTGTACTATAACGCCGGTACCGGTGTAGGCACTGAGAACTATAATGCTGGTACCGATGTAGACAAACTGTAGTATAACGCTGTTAGCAGAACTTACCTGCGCCAAGGTAGTAGGGACATTTGCGTCGCACGCCTGCACAGCACCGAGCACATCAGCTGTAACGTCATCACAGGGAGGCCGAGCGGCAGCGTCCTGAACTTGCTGCTTCAGGATGGCCCCGTTCACGGTACCGTAGTAGTTAACCTTTGTAAACAAAACAGTCTTAGGACGGCATGCACTCTACCTTAGAAAGTTCAACTCAGTATACTAGGAGATTTTGATGACTACTATTCATAAATGCTCGCCAGTGGTCCAATTGGACTGTTGGAATTTGCATTTAGTTTTTGGTGTAACGAAACTTGCCGTTCGGCAGGTTTGTTCCGATGTTTACCGTATTTACTTTCAAAGAATCTGTGTTATGAAACAAATGCATGCATAATTATATATATATATATATCCTGTGAATTTATGCATAACATATATATAAATATATAAGTAAAAATAAGCGTATTAACAAAATCTACTTTTAATAACAAAATCAGAATGACTGATATAACCGACAGACATTTATTGAAACAAAACTTCAACTTCAGATTCTCTAAGAATTGTACAGGGAAGCAGAGCATAGCTTGGTTGTTACGCAGGCGTAGACACCATCAATAATCGCTCGGCTGTAAAAACTGACCGAGGCAATAAAAAGAAGAAATCGCTTAGCTACGTACGACCAATGCCTCTATTTGAGAAGCTGTACGTAAATGTTTCAGTAAGCATCACAGTCTGGCAGTGATAGGTTTTTATCGATTTGGTGATGAAATAACACGGTTGTCGGGGTTATATGGTGAATCGAAATTTGCGCTAAACCTGCGGTGCTCTGTAGGCAAAAAACTAAGTGTTTGGTGATAAGAATGTTGTATTATGAGGCATAAATCTGATGACAGCGTTGGGGCTGAGCAAACATAACGTAGCAAAAATTCTAATGACTTGTTGGCTCCAATGGGGCATATGGTTTCGAAAGCAATGTCAAGAAAATTAATGACAGATCGTTAAGAAAACGACCGAGGATTGGTCAGGGTGAAAATGTCGTTACTTGAGAAACAGAAGACTACAACCAAACATGGTTGAGGATCGGGTGGACCCGCGGGACGTACAGCCAATAGAATTCAAGAAAATTGGGGAAGTTGAGGATGTGGCCTAGGATAGGTGGGACTTGGGTAGGAAGGACAATTGAAACGCCTCCCTTTGTAGGATATGAGTTAGCTTGGGCTTTGAGTCAGTTGAGTGTTAGACAAATTCTAGTTCACGTGTGAATTTAGTCAGGCTTCAAACGAGTGTAAAACTAAAAGTAACGCAGGTTATTGCAAATTGGTGTGCTAATGAAGATTATCGACAAATTCGGATTATCTAAAAAAATATATATATAGTAACGCTGTTGTCATGCAAGCGCTACATAACTAAACTAAATTTCAAATAAAATGAATGATTATGAGAAATAACTGATCTCGCGGTTACAGTACATTATTAATGATTCTCTAACGACAGATTCATAAGCAGTAGTAAACACAAAGGAGTGGATCGAGGGTAAGTCATACGAGAAAAACAGCAGAGACGAGCATTTAAATCGAAAGATATATAGGTTGAAATAAAGGTCTTGAGTTTAAAGTTCATGTATAAACTAAAAATGATTTTACCGATAAATAAATGAGCAATCTTGCTTTCTGTGTTAACGTAAATGAATCATGTGTTTAAATATATCAATTTGAATATAATACTGAAATTCCTTTAATAAATAAAGCATAAATAGTCAAGTTAGTTGCGTGACTGAAAGAAGAACTTTCCTTCTGCAGGAGGGAAAAACGACGAAAACGACAAAAAACAGCAGCAATAACTGCTACTGCTACTACTACTAAAAAATAAATTCCAGTGGATAAGCTTCTGAAGCTGGATGTGCTCGCCTGACGGCTCCTAGAATTTCATGCAAGGGATTGAAGCTTCTTCAAGGTGTTTGAAATACTTCCCGTGCTCAAACAGCTCCGTCTCTGCAGTTTATTCTCGACGCATAACATTTGAATAAAACTATGGTATTAGATGTATAATCTAGCTGAATGTGTGTCTGGTGATAACATTTCATGTACTTGTGCGATGTAAAGTGGGGTACCCCAGTGATCGTATGAACGCGTTTCTTATGTGTGTGAAGGGATAAAAATAAGAGTGTTCGAAAAAATTTCATTGAAGTAGTATGGAAACCATTGATATCAGGCTTACTTGATTCTTTGTACTTTATGACAATATGGGTAGGATGTCATTTTGAGAGTGTGTCAGAGTAAAATTGCGTAGTCAATTTTAGGATGTATTGTTAACCTTCTCGCGCAGAAATATGGCGAAAATTTATCTGTGAAAAGGTGAGAAACATTTTTTATGCAGGCTAATCATCATAAGTTTATGCATGAATGCTAACCATTTTGCTGTCCGAAAATGCTAAATATGTTTTTTGGCTAAAGGCTCCCGCTTTGGCGCTGGTATCTAAGCGGTGTGTAAAATTTGTCAGTGAAATTTGTGCTGTATAGATTATAACCACAGCTAGTGACTGGTGTAGTGATCCTTCATCCAGATTAATTTGTGCTTTGATAATGAATCATTAGGGTCAAAATTTATATTAATACTTATATACTCTTCACGTGGGGTTTATTTATATATATAACACATGCATAAATAAATTAACTTGTTTTAACGGAAAACTGACACGTACACCCAAATACCCTAACATCTGAAGTACTTAAGCTTAAGACAGGTATTAATGTAACGGGACAAATAACCCAAGGGTCTCAGAATAATTCTAATGTAAGTCGTTTGTGGCAGAAATCGTTTACGAAATTAACTCATGAAATTTTGCGTCCGGGCACAATGTCTGATTTTTTCAGCTTGCGGGGACGCAGTTCAGGCCTGCAAGACCGTGCGACTGGCAAATGGGAGCGTATTTGCAAGAGATTTTAGCCCCGCAATGAATTTATGTCTCAACAGCCACAATGTTGTCCTTACTGTTAACCGCACAGTCGACCTACTAAAGAACCACTACATCTATCACCCTGAATGCTCACCGTCTCCCCAGAAAAATAGTCTGGCGGATCCTCTCCCTGACGCAATAAATATAGGTGTAGGCCTCATGACTCAAGAAGATATCCCGAACGAACTTTCCACAGGGGACATTGCATCTGGTCGCAGTTCCAACTGATAACGTCAGTTGGAAAATTAGGTTACATTTAATTTAGGTAGGTCTAGTGTACTTTCCATTCTGTTCTGTGTGGTAGCCATCTGAATGGATGTTGGCTGAGCATCCCGTGGAATTCTTAGCGGCCCCAGCATGGGGGTCGCGGAAAGAACCCTCTGCATGAGTGTTTCTTTCTTCTGCCTGCTTCAGTTTTTCATTTTTTTTCGCCTTGTAGACTCGATTTGTCTTTTATTTTCTCCCAGTCGTAGGGCACTGCACAATTTTATACCAACGCACCTCAGCCCAGTTCGCATTATCCTTTAAACCTTACAGCAAAGAGCGTAGGCTAAACATGAAGGAAACCGTGGGCCCGGAAATAAATTGAAAATTTACGAAGCGCAAGTAAACTTTTCTAACACTGCTACTGCTAGACTCTTGCCAGTAATAGTTATTGTTAACCATGCAGTGTACTGATGTCGAAATAAAAGTAACTTTGGTATTAGCCATCCAAAATTACCCGCACCTTTTGTACCTACAATCTCTTATTTCCTCAAATATCAATCGCTGATTCTATGCCCCATGATTTCTGCCGTCAAATACGTAAAAATCCCGAAAATTTGCAGTAGTTCTCTGTTTTAACGGAAACATGCTAACTGGCACATATTCTTTCGTTAGACACCTGTTTAGGTGCCGGTTTAAATTTTTCGGTAACTTTGTCTTGCTTGGCGGAGGTTCGCTTTCTCAGAGTGCCGTAGTGTTAGAATTAATTTTGAAGTGGCTGCATACTATTGATATTTTTCACAGCACTCAATTGGGAGTGAGCGAGCCTATAAGATTTCTTTGGAATTTTGAATTCTTTGAGTCACATGCGAAAAATTATAATATTATTGGGCTGATTTTGTCGAGCCAAAAGTTCGCTAAGAAACTCACGGCGTCGTTGCGTTCAGCCACACAGGCAAAGGCGGGCCAGCCGATGTCGGCACACGCTCGAGGCAGCTTGCCGCCAACCTGCGAATAGCAGTCTGGGGAAACATAACAGCTACTGTTAGTAGATTAGACATCTCCGCCGGTGCGCACATGAACTATGGTGCAGTCGAATATTGATAACACGATACTTGCCGTCCACTACGCCCAGTTGAGCTTGGGGGGTCATTTCATGGAATTTTAGAACCAACTTTCCACCCAACAGAGCGACCTAAAGAACACTATTCCTGAGGATGCCTGGAATGCATTTGCAGTTATGAAACACGCACTCGGGAAAACTGGCAAATAATTTTGTGTCCTAAATTCAATTATCAGAGCCCATCGTCACCAGCTTGCCACAGATTTTTGTTTCTCCCTGATTTACCATATTGTTGGTCCACAGGGAGCAGATTATATATTGTTTAAGATCGCTATTTTGCCTGAAAAATTGTTCCAGCTTCATCAATTTACCGTATCTCCTATTTGAGATCTTGCATTGGCAGTCAGGGATATGTAGCCACAGGGTTGATTTGTACATCGATATCGTGGCAAGATCTGAGTCTCAAAGTATATTTGGGTTGGGCTGCCGTGACAACTATACAGCTGAGGTAAAAGTATTATTGTCAATTACACTAGACAGGCGACGATGGAACGGAGAAACTCCATGTGGTTGACAAACCTGGCCAGCGAGCGAAGAAAAAAGAAGAAGATTCAAGATCACAGAAGAGCTCCGCGTACAGATCGGTTAAGGCTGCTAAAACTCGTACAAGCAGAGACAGGGCCATCAAGAACGTTCCAAACATACATATATGATGGAAAAAACGAATGAGAATATTGGTCCGTATGACATCGTACCGTTTCCAAGGTAAACTCAAAAAGAGCACAAATGCGTCGAGCGTACCTCACCCGAACAAATGGCTCTGGAATAAAATCAGACAGTGGATGACTAGGGCAACTATACATTTTATACAGAAAGCAGACCCCACCAATTCTGCACGATGCGCCAGATCACAAGGCACAACACCATCCAGCATGAAGGCACATTGACGAACCACTTTGTCAAGCAAACACAGATGACAATCGGCAGCAGAACCTTAGACTACGGAGCACTATTCCAGAAGATGGACGACATAGCAATTGAAGCAGCGACATGTCAACTCTACCGAGCCAAACACCCCACAAGCACGTCTCATATGACCAATTTTCTGCAATGCACGTGAGGCAACCGAACGAATGTGGGGCTCAAATGTTAACTTTGGATCAAAATTAATACCCAAGATTACCAACTCATCAACCACAGGAGGGGGAGGGGGCACACCATCATATATGAGTGTGGGGAAAGGGGTCTCACTGTACGTTACCTAGACAAGAGCATGGTCTTAGTCATGCCCACATTTAGCCTCATCGTCACCTAGAAAATCACGCTGAACGGATTCTGGAACTTCCAACTCATCACTAAGCTTATCGCAAACAGCCAGCAAAGCTACATCATCAGCGTCATTGAATGGCAACGAAAATATGAACTTATCACCAGCACCTGTCAACTTCAACTGTTAATACTGTACGTGTAATATGAGCACATATCAAATTTACTGGTTCAAAAAATATCCATGAATGTTAGCTCAACTCCGTAGCTGCAATCACTATGCTGACTTTATACCAGTAAGTTTTCATAAGCATATTATCGCGGGCGGCCATGTTTTCTAGGTTTTTTTCACACAAAAGTATTGACAACAACCAATGATATCAAAATCGCTTACAAGCTACTCTATCCCATATACTCGCTGCCCTGATTCATTGTAAGGTTTAATATTTCCAGCCTTGTCCGGTTTTACTTATAGTAGCAGAGGTTTAGATTAATACTCTCATCAATGACGGTGATTTTCTAGATTTAAGGAGACAAAACACAATGATGACGTCATAGCGGTTTCAGGTTTAGGTAGATGAATGACACTGATGACTCCATAGCGGTTCAAGGTTTAGGGAAACAGAACACAATGATGACGTCATAGCGCTTTCAGGTTTAGGGAGACGAAAGACAATGATGACGTCACAGCGGTTTCCAAGAGAAAGTAAGCAGTGTCTACAGTTGTGCATTTGAGTGCTGAGTGCTTGGAAAGCTAACATGCAGCCGCACAATAGACTACCATTCTCGCCCAGTAAGTCGTAGGAACAAATAAAATAAAACTATTAGTTGTGGGTATAGAAGCAAAGAATATAAACTGAGGCTCCCTCAAACTCGTCACAAAAAATGTGAAGACCAACCTGTAGTTCAGACACGTTCTGATGATCCATTAATATAGCTGAAAAAATTAGAAAAAGAATGGAAATGAAACCTCATTCAGCATTCTCGCTCATGCCGAGCATGGAAAAGCTAAAATGAGAAAATGAAAAAATAAAAACAACTCACAATGGAAGACTGGATGATAAACTGATATAATACCATGAGTAGAGAATAACTAATGAGGTTAAGTTTCCAATGTTACTGAAGGGTATGACAGAAGTAAATAAAAAAGCAGACCCATTTAAAAAGTCAAATACATTAGAGATAGAGGACGTAGCATCTGTGACCGCTTACCACGGTCTCTGCCGCCAAGAAGTTAACATCAAAATAACGCTTACAATTTATGTCCTCGCACGTGCTACGGAAGTAGTCCGAGGAGCAGCATTCTTTGAACTGCAGTTGGGGGTTGTTGGCTGTCAGAACGATGGCATGGATACACTCCGGACTGTTGGAAAAGAACATTGCGCATTACAGCAAGCGATGCACGGCTATGAACGCTATTTTATTCGCTCTCTCAATACTTTGTAAATACTTAACTGGTTTGAGTTTCTACCGCCAGGACGGGCTGCGTTGTAGAATTTTCAGCGCGTCTGTGCATCAGCCCTCCGCAGTGGGCGCTGTCAAAGGATCATTTTTTTTTTTTGCAATATTATGTTTCTTATTCGTTGGAATACAGTAGAGGACATCCAGGTTCCATACTTGTTAAAGGTTTTTTTCAAAACTTCCACTGGATTTTTATTATTTAATTGGCCGAGCTTTTGACCATCTCAACAATAGTCGTTTTCCAGGCAAAAAACTTCAAGACCCGTGAGTTATGATAGCTATATACAATGTATCTAGAATACGGAACAGCATTTTGTTTCCAAAAAGTGTATAGTTGGAGAGATCAAAGGGAACTGTTCACACCAAAGATTTCAGGATTGGTTTGTAAATTTCTGGAATTTGTTAATAGCGATTGTAACAATTTGCATTTAAAGTCGAAAAACTAGACTCTAGACTCTAGAGACAGGTCGTAGTGTCCAAACTAGAATAAACGAACATCAAGCAAATGTAGAAAAACACTAAGTCAATTCCCAAGTATTTCAACATGTCAGCGAAACTGGCCACACTATTAATTGGCAGAATTTTGATATATTGCAACAAGAAGAGAAAATTTTTAGAGTCTAGTTTTTCGACTTTAAATGCAAATTGTTACAATCGCTATCAACAAATTCAAAAAATTTACAAACCAATCCTGAAATCTTTGGTGTGAACAGTTCCCCTTGATCTCTCCAACTATACACTCTTTGAAAACAAAATGCTGTTCCGTATTCTAGATACATTGTATATAGATATCATAACTCACGGGTCTTGAAGTTTTTTGCCTTGAAAACGACTATCGTTGAGATGGTCAAAAGCTCGGCCAATCAAGTAATGAAGATCCAGTGGAAGTTTTGAAAAAAACCTTTAACAAATATTATGTTTATTAGAGGGCCCGCGCTGTCAGCATGACAGCGAAGAATTTATGATGATCCGTCTTCATTGATCATAATTTTCTTATTAATGCTTGAGCTGAGCATCACAAAGCTGATGAAAAGCAATGAGTTATCATTCTTGGCCGCACAGTCGATCTTGTCTTTTAATATATACCGAGCTCTGTATTAAGGACACCGATGCTATCATAAAGCTCGCAAGTTTTTCCTCAATTGAAATGTTGTTCTGTTGAAAGGACCCAAGTTAGAGAAACTTATTACATATTTATTAACAGATCTGAGAACTGAATAATAAATTGTTTTTAATGCCACAAGCAGGGCTGTCAATGTGATTTTTGAAAAAAAATATCAATCTGCAATATAATAAAGACTTGCGTGTATTTATCTGTTTGTTTATCTGTTTATTTGTTTGTTCATCCATTTTCCGTCACATAGGCCGATAGGCTGACATTAGCCTGGCTGGAGGCTGTCCCTGTTCATCCTGTCAAGCTTCACTGAAATTTCATTTGTAGAATATAGGCCAGGTTGCAGATGATAGCAAACGTTTCTTATTCAGCGAGATGACAAACGTAAATCTTAGTGCAGTTTTTTCCTTTCCAAAGTTGAAGTTCACTCAATGCAGAATCATACAGCTTCTCTAAGTAATTTGTTGTATCGTAATTCGTACTCTCTTCTGGGGTTTCCTTCATCCAAGCTTCAGGTGCCTTAAGTTTACTCTGATGCTCTATTTGGCTACATATTCATCGAAGCAAATGGTAAGATAGTCTTCAGCGGTCAGTAGGCGGGAAAAGAATGTAAGGTTTATTTGAAAGTTACAAAAGTTTTATCATATGAAAGGAGCATCCGTGCTGTCATAAATGCCAGCGATGGATAACTGAAGACTCTGTTTCATTAAACAGGCTTTTGTTTCTACTCTAGCGGGCAATATAAGAGAACGATTTTCATTATTTGAAAATAAAGTTTAGCCATGTAGAGTAGGTTGAATCTTTTGATGGGGCCTTAAGGAATGTATTTAACATATTTCTAAAAAAATATCAGGAGAAACATAACTATATTTAATATATTAGAGCAATCTAACAAACAATAACAAAAATTGAACAGTGCAAAATAATAGAACAATCGTCTCTAAAACATTCTCACATTTACCCCGGTCATCTGGCAACATTCAATTTCGTGTACATGATTTCTAGAACTGACACTCTTACGATTACACAATTCTAGAAACATGACACATCACGTGAAAGTTACTCCTGAGCTGCGGGAAGAAATTGTTAAGCTCAGGTCCTCAGGAATGACTCTTTCGGCCTTATCAAGAGAGGTAAACCGATCCAAGAGCGTTGTTTTTCGTGCTTTGAAGCTCTATGATGAAAAAAGAAACAGCTGGAATCACCGGTATCTGCAGGCTGCCCTCGAAAAACCCCGTACGAGTTGATAAGATTATGAAACGCTATGCCCATAAGGATCCTTTCGAAACTGCAGCGGGAATTTCCAGAAAGCTGAATGTCAATAACAACATAGACGTGTCTCGCTATACAGTTTCTTGTCGCCTTAATGCATGTGGGTTAAAGGCACGCAGTCCTGCCATTAAACCACTTATCAGTAAGAAGAATAAGAAAGCAAGACTTGAATATGCGTAGAGGCACATCGTTTGGAGAGATGAAGTTTGGGAAAGAATGCATTTCAACGACAAAAAATAACTTTAATTTGCTTGGATCTGATGGCAGATGGTATGTTAGACGTGCAACAGGTGACAGGCTGGACCCGAAATGTGTCAAAACATCTGTAAAGCATGAGGGAGGTAGCGTAATGGTGGGGGGCAGGTTTCCATCTGAAGGAGTTGGACCGTCGGTGGCCATTAAAGAAACTGTCAATGCAAAGGTGTACCTCAATATTGTACAGCAATATGTTATCCCATCTCTACGATCATCACCAAACCAGCCAGAAATTTTTATGCAGGACAATGCCCCGTGCCATACTGCAAAGAAAGTGAAGGAAGATTTTGCGGAAGAGAATATCGAAGTCATGAAGTGGCCTGCCCAAAGCGCGTACCTTAATCCTATTGAAAATTTATGGAAAGTTATTGGTGACAATGTAAGAGAACGACAACCATCAACAGTAAAGGATCTGTGGACTAAAATTGAAGAGGAATGAAAAAAATAACTCCTGAGTTTTGTAAGAAACTTGTGATGTCGTGTAATCGTCGCTGTGTTATTGAAAATGTAGTTATTGAAAAGTTATGGAAAATAGAGGTTTTAGTACTCCATACTAATTGTTCTAAACCTAAAATTGACCATTGTTCCATGTTATTTGTATGTAAAATTGTATTTAGAGACGATTGTTCTCTTACTTTGCACTGTTCAATGTTTGTTATAGTTTGTTAGATTGCTCTAATGTATTAAATATAGTTATATTTGTTCTGATATTTTGTAGAAATATGTTAAATACATTCCTTAAGGCACCATCAAATGATTCATTAACCTACTGTGCATGGCTAATCTTCATTTCCAAAACATGAAAATCGTTCTCTTATTTTACCCGCTAGTGTATAGTCACACCTTTGTAAGCAGTACTTTAGGGGCGATGCTGCATTGAACACAGCAGTGCCAAATCTAATCTATTAACTACTGCATTTTGAGTTCTCGGGTCTACATAAAATTTTATCGATTAAGACAAGTTATACCACGCGCTTAAGCGAGATTTGGTAAAGTTGCTTTGCGTTCTTAGCAGCGCCCATCGGACTCCTTACGCTGGTTTGCATGTAGTACGTTTCTGAACGATGCGCTGCACCAGCCTACTCAAATTTTCATCAAATAAAGTGCACTTTTTCAATTCAAGGGGACCTCCCCAGCGAAAATGGTCAAAATTTGGTATTTTCGTGCATAACGCCACTTGGACCTCGTCCGGAGTATCATCAAACTAAGTTATTCAGTGAAATTTTATCCTTCGATGAGGATGGACCTGTGGCCAAAAGAACTTGGCCCTGGGCGCATAGGAACACCTCTAAATGGGGGTCAGCTATTTATCCCCCAACTCTCCCCCGAAAGTATATTTGGAAAGCCGACTGATTTTTCCGAAACTATTCATTACATGTAAAATCGTAAATATAATTTATCTTCCTCAGTTAAACTTATACGTTTCATCTTAGTTTGTTGATTTTTTTTTCGGGTTTGGCTCATGCATTTTCATGATCTTATCAGATTTTGCTGCAAGTCGGTCAGTATGTTCAAATATGTATAAGAGAAAAAATCTATTTTTAGCTATTAAATAGGAAATATATTTGTATATAATGCTATAATACAAGCATTTACCATATATGTAATATATATATATATATACGCTATATACTAGTTTAACTGCGAACAGATAAAAAAATGCGTAACGCAATACATGTGTGTGTGTGTGCTATCACATGTACGTATACTATATAACGTCATAATTTTTTAGATATATATCTTTTTCGTTTCCTCGTTTATAGAAACACCCTATATGATAATTAGAGACTTTTCCAGTATGACAGGACCAATATAAAAAGACAATAGATGCATATATCAGCATTTTAGTTTTCACTTCTCCTGAGAAATTCTATTTTTCATAAGTCAAAAACCCTATCTGATTCAATATTCATGCTACGAAAAAAGTTTTGGAAAGAGGAATTCAAAAGCTATAGAAGTTTTTGTTTCGATTTTTTGCTTTTCGACTTGATTTTACAGTAATGGAGAGATGAAAATGAAAAATAAACAGTAAAAATTGATAAATAAGTATTAGATTTTAGGACAAAAATATCAAAGGAGAAAATGAAAATCTAAGAAAGGACTTTTATAGCTATTGAATTTTAGTTTCCAAAACTGTCTTTGTTTCTGTCGAGGCATGAATTTTGAATGAGATGAAACGTTTCTAGTAAATATTGGAAATACCTGAGTTTACCAAGAAATAAACGGTGAAAAGAAAACGAGAAAACCTACACCTTTTTGCAATTGCTTTTGATCAATTTGCCACATATCTTTGACAGTCTTCGTAATTTTTTGACAGAGTTTATTACATTTTGACACTTCTCATAATTTTATGACAAAAGAACAAAACTGTTTGACAATTTGACAAAA
>LQNS02277243.1:10526267-10537197 GCA_001587735.2 Parhyale hawaiensis | reverse complement strand
TATGAAAGTGGCTAATGGAATTAATTTCACGGATGAAAGTGACTAATGGAATTAATCTCACGGATGACTGTGGCTAATGGAAACTAATCTCACGCATGAAAGTGGCCAATGAAAACTAATTTCACGGATGAAAGTGGCTAAGGGAAACTAATCTCACGGATGGAAGTGGCTAATGGAAACTAATCTCACGGATGGAAGTGGCTGATGGAAACTAATCTCACGGATGAAAGTGACTAATGGAAACTAATCTCAAGAATGTAAGTGGTTGATGGAAACTAATCTCACGGATGAAAGTGGCTAATGGAAACTAATCTCACGGATGAAAGTAGTTAATGGAAATTAATCTCACGGATGAAAGGATCAAAGTGGCTAATAGAAACTATCCCCACGGATGAAAGACGCTGTTGGAAATTAATCTCACCGTCAAAAGTGACTGATTGAATATAATCTCAGCCGCAAATAATGAAGGATTCTACTGGGAACCCGCTCATCTAAATGTTATTGAGTTTGCGATACTATTTCTTATTTGATTACAGTTTCATTGGCAATCTGCTTACAAGTCTGCCCTGCAGCTACCAAATGAAAGGAGTTTAGGGTGGAAGTTCTTGGCACCGCTTCTGTGGAGCAGCGCAGCTTCTTCTCCCCTCCTGTGCCGCGTAGAAAAAAAATTCAATCAAATGATGACTGAAGTGTCCCTCAGGAAATGATGGTGGACTCTGCTGTGTCGATGCACCAATATCAGTCGATTTATTTACACACCTGAAAAGTTATTTAATGGGAGGAGGAAAAAATAAAGAGAAAAATAATTGAATTTAACGAGTTCTTCACCCGTCTTTTAACTTGTACGGTGCTGTGAAAAATGTCTATCCCCTGCTCCGTCGATTATCTACTTTAGTTTAGATGGAATTGAAAACATACGCACAAAGAATCAGAAAGATCGGTAGGCAAAGCCAAGTAACGGCAAGCGAGGGGCTGCTGAGTGGCCAGTTCAGCAGTGGGTGTGGAGACGCCACACGAGTGTAGGTAAAGTGGGCTACTTGCAGCCTGGCGGGTGTGGAGACTGACATCAGGACAGTCTACACTGTACATACCTAGACTTCTAACACGTTCAGAGTCTGGCATCTAGGAGAGGGTCCGTTGCTACCTTCTAAACAACATAGAAGCTCATATCTATTACGGTCTAGTTAATACGTGTCTCAAATTGCATGAGATACACAAAACCCAATTATTAATAATAACAGTTTCCAGCAGACATTAGACATGGCCGCTTATATTCAATCAAATCTTTCCGGTGCAACAAAAGCAACAATACCATCTAATATTTTGTCCTACGCACGAGCACAAACGACAATATTTTGTTGAATCGCTTAGGCTCGTAGCCTGCCTACTGGTAAGCTGTACAAAAGTAGCAGCACGTGCATTTATCATGAACACGTTGGAAAAAACCCACCAATGCTAATCGTACGCAAGTCGGTGACACAATTAATATCAAAATACACTTAATCCCTACAAAGTCTTCTCTATCCGTAGGACTACAGTAGGATGAAGAATCCTTGTAGCTCAGTGACACAGCCTGGGACAAGGATGGCTATGATCGCAGGTACTCACCAGGAGAAGAGGGTCCGCACGGTCTGCTCACACTCGGGGGTGGGCAGGGTCTGGTACGAGGAGTCCACGCAGCCTGATAAAAGAAGCCCATATAGAATACGATATATGTTTCCCGAGTCGACAGAATGTATTTCTAATTCAAAAACTGTATGGGACACGTTAGAGTTTTTTATACTGAGCTACACATAGAAACGTACCTACACACAAATAGGTATGCAGTGCAGTAAATGAATTCTGAATATAAGCTGGGTAACGGAAATGTTTGTTTAAAATTAAGTTTTATCTCCCATCGTGATCACCACTTTGAAAATCAGCAATTGATTTTGAAACTTTCTTATCGGTAGAAATACTCTTTGAAACAAATAATGCAATTCTAATTGGAAAAAAAGGGCAACGTATAGCGAATACAAAATAAAAATCCAACCAATAAGTAGCTACGTAGCTAAAGCAGAACAACTGTGACTTGCTCAATGTAGGCATCGAGTGAATTATTTACAAAGGTTTTGAAATGCATAGCTGATAGAGGCATAAAAGAAGTCAACTTTACCTCACCCTTCACTTGGGAACCCAAACACACTGGTTCTTGCGGCAGATATAAACAAACTGGCCTTAGAGGAGTAAAACCGGCTGCAGGAGACCACGTGTCGCTAAGAACTGTGATGCCAATGACGGAAGGTTCAACGGCCAGGCGCTTCTACCTTCTCATTTACTGGCAAGGTAAGTACCCCCACTGTAGGTAGCCTTGAATACCAAGAAACCATGTTGATTCAGCGAATCAGGCCTCACAGAAAGCACTTGTTTCTTTTTCAAAATTACATATACTGAGCACACTACAGAGCATAGACCTACCAATAAAAAAGTTTGCTTAAATTTGGGTTGATCCCCTCTTACATACAGACATACAAATATGTAACTATATAAATATATATATATAATATATATATAAACAATAGGTTTACTAAAGAGGAATAGGCCTACCAATAAAAAAATTTGCTTTAATCTGGGTTGATCACCTCTTACATACAGACATATAAATATGTAACGACATAAATGCATAAATATATAAAATATAGGTCTACTAATGGAGCAATAGGTCTACCAATAAAAATGTTTGCTCTAATCTGGGTTGATGTCCTTCAGCATTTTGCAAGATAGGGATGGTGAGATGACTAAAGAAATGCAATACAAACACTTGTGCTGCAGAGAAAAAGTTGCTGTATGAGGGAACTGACCACGTCAACTTTAATATGTTGTATGGACATCAGATCAGGTAATAGCCTGTACACACGCTAGTCACAAATGAGACTCTTTTGTACTAATCTGCCGAACGTTTTACTCAGGCCTCGTGAACATAGCATTGAGCTTAGGAAAAGAAATGAGTCAAAAATCTAAGCCGTCAGTTTACTTTGCTCAACAAGGGTCGTTAATCAAGTTTCGAAAATTTTTTGTTTCTTGAAATTGGATAATTAATAATCACTCATTGTTCTTGGTAAGCAGGAGTAACTTGAATGGACTCAGCAACGTATTCGGACGAGAAGATGAAACTCGTTCTTTTGAATAGCGCATGTTCGGGCTCTATTAAAGAAACGTGAATGGTTGACGTAGAGAATATCTGACGTGGAGCATATCTGGTGAATCAATGAAGACAGTTTAAGGTAATGTTAGAGCAGAATTATTTACAAAATGAGCATTAAATTTGAATGAACAATAAATCGATATACAGCTCCAGGAAGTGAAACTGCCACGATTGTGTTTATTGTCTTAAGCGCAGAATAATACGAAGATACGAATACTCTCGCAGCAGAACATTTCTTAGATTCACAATCAAAATTATAGAACAAATGTGAGAGCTATTCCCTCTGGCGATGCGAAAAAATGCGATGAGAGAAAAATTGAAGCCTAATATTCAATAACCATATTCCTGAAGTTAACCACGTTACGTAAACATTGCCACAATACTTCTTTTGCATTTGCATTTTTATTTTTTCTTTGAACTAGGGGAGGAAATTCTGTTTCCATTTAGTATTTACCTACTGCTTCATTCCTAAGTAACCCATGTTTTGATGTGTTAATTAACCTAGTTGAGCGTCAAGAGTTGATTATTGGGAAAGCCAAGTTAGACAAGGTGCTTTAGGCTAAACGATGTGCTTTTTATAAGGCGTATCGTAGGGTGCAATTGATGACTTGCGTAGGGTGAAATGTTGATAGGTTAGGGCAGAACTACTGTATTAATTTAGAATGCCTTCACCACAATTAACTAGTAGGATTGGGTAGAAAGAGTAGCGTTGGGTCAAACTAAGGTAAAATACACTGTAAAAAATGATCAAGTGAAATGACAGAAAGTGTCCGGCAGTCCATTCGCCGGACACTTTTCAACTTTCTTTTTAGTCGTACTAAGAATTATTTAGAGGTCTCGTCAATAAGCGGATTCTTTTCTGTAACAGAAACAGAAACAACATCCGGGCAGAATATGGATTCTGAAATTTGATTCCGTTGTTCGTAGTTCTTTAGAAAAAGCAAGGTGGCTGGGAAGGATTTGAACCCACTCCTTTAGGACGTGAAGTTTGGAGGAAGCGCCCTGGCCAATCGAGCTATCTTAGCTCAGCCTACTAAGTGGTTAAAAAAGGGTCATGTGTATCTAGCACA
The DNA here is from genome assembly GCA_001587735.2 of Parhyale hawaiensis. Taxonomy (NCBI): domain Eukaryota; kingdom Metazoa; phylum Arthropoda; class Malacostraca; order Amphipoda; family Hyalidae; genus Parhyale; species Parhyale hawaiensis. The sequence continues at coordinate 10,532,943 of LQNS02277243.1, read as the reverse complement.
CCATTTTTTCGCACACTTGTTTTACTTGTATTGTTTGTGAATAATTCGTTGACACCTAACTCTATTCAATATTCATATTATCTGTTACGAGCAAGTATTTTAATTCGTGCTGATTGTTAGCTATAGCTACTGTATGAGTATCCGAGTTTCGTGAGTGAATATTTTTGGAAATCTTCCTTCTACGCTTTTGTTTACTAAACTAAAACTTTTAAATTTCTATATAGAGACCTATACAACATATGCTGAACATAAAGAAAATTCTATAATATTTAGGATAGGCCTATATAGATACGCACATATCTGAGTGGTGCCCATGTAATGCAACATTAATAACCCATCAATATCATTACCTCCGCCTAGGCTGTTATGATCTTTTAATGTTTGTCTGTTTGATTGTCTATCTGTTTGTCACCAAGATAACTCAAAAAGTTTTGAGCGGATCTTTACGAAATTTACAGGAACTTTTGGGCATGGTAACAGAAACAGAGTTTAACTTTTTGTGAAAATCCGTTCATCTATTTCTTTGTCTGCCTATTTTTTCTTAGTGCCATAACTCAAAAAGTATGGACGGATTTTCATAAACTTGATATACATGAGTTGTTCGGTATATTACGAAGAGGAAATGACAAAATTTTTGTAATGGTCTCTTTCTTCTTAGTTTGTCGCTGTGTTTGATTTAAGCTTGTTGACACAATATCCGAAAAAGCTATGGATGGATATTATGAAATTAACAGGACTTGTAAGTAATGTTAAAAGACATAAGTGATTAAATTTTGTTGATGATCGGTTGGCCCGTTTGTGCGTTTGACTTTTGTTTGTGATAATGTTTGTTAGCAGCATAACTCAAAAAAGTTATGAACGGATCTTCACGAAAACTTCACAAACTGTTTATTCTATTAAAAGGCATGGATGAGTAGATTTTGGTCATGATACAAAGAAAAACATTGTTTCAGAACCAATTTGAATTTTTCGTTACCGTTACCTTGTTTGGCGGAGATATGCGCTCTCCGAGTGCTCTCTAGTTGGCATTGTAAACATACTTTCTAGCAGTTAATTGCATGGGAAGTTCATGGAAATTGGATAAACACGCTAATATAGAACTTCTGGACCTGGGATCTGACGGAGGCGAGGAAAACTTTCCGGTAACACGCCTATCAACAGACAGTTTCCGGTGATACTACTGAAACAATGCATTAATCTCCGTAATAATATAGAACATAATATTACTTCGGTGAACAACGTGAAGAACAGGTTCTTCCAGCGGAATGATGAACATTTTAGGCTCTTTTTCAAAACTGAGAAAACTACAACTACAGACACAGACACACTTTTCTAGTTTCTACCCAATAACACGCTCAAATTTTTTTACAGTGTATAACAGCGTACCTTGGATCTGCTACATTTTAAGAAAAAAGAAAAAAATGATTGGCAGTGGATATTGCACGGATTCAAGTGCTAAGTAAATTTATTGATCATCTAATGCATGATGATCTTATTATTTTGTTTGATTTCTAGTGTCAGTAAACCAAGCTCATGTGAACCAATGTGCGTCCATCTCACCATTGAGGGCTGCGGCCTCAGAGCTGTAGCTGGGCATGTAGAGGCAGTCCTGCATATACTTAGCGAAAGTCTCTATCCCGGTTGCTCCAAGGAGGCCAGAACACTCCATGCTGTTGTGAAAAAAAAAATATAGGTTAGGCCTATTACATATATGAAGGCAGAGTCCGCTGAAGCGAGTCCTATGTTAAAGGTTCAAACTCTCATTATCGTCTTTCGGTTTTTTCATAATTTGCCTAACTCGAGAAATGAACGATATTCGCATAATATTATGGCCGATCGAAGGCTTCAGTTAAGATAACCGTTCACTGCACGGTTAACAACATAGTAAACATAAATTTGTGTTTTTATTTTCATGATATGCGTCTTTTACATGGCACTTTTACCAAATTGATGCTCCCAGGTTGGAAACTCTGGCAATTCCGCAACGGTCTGATGAAAACCCAGGGGCGCAAATTTGATAAGGCTGCAGCATTAAGAGGGCCCAATTGGCAACCATTATCTATAACGATCACTGCATTTCTCTCTGCCGATGCTTAAATTTTCGAGATTTTGTTTAGCGCTGCGGTGAAATCTGATTTTTACTTTCTCCGAAGATGCTAATAAAACCTCGTTTTTTTCTCTTAAGTCACCCAACTTAAAATTGAGAGCGTATCTCTTCTGATAATTTGAGTTAGCCGTTGCAGCGCAACCGTAATGAACCCATTGGTAATGGAGGCATATGATCAGTGTAGCATAGTCAAAAGTAGGTATTTACAACGCAAAGGTAGTCTAGTATAAGGCTATTGCGAAGCCACTTAATGCATCTGCACGCTGTCTCCTCCTCTGCAAGTCATCCATTGATTCTTTACCTGCTCCTGCGATTTTCCCAGCAATAGTTAACCCGAAATATTTCACAGCATCGTATCTTGTTACCGATAACGCAACATTATACGCCTACGTACAAGGAACTTCTGGCATTTCCAAACTTCGTGTAATTCCCTTAAATTATTCAAGTTACTAGATGAGTAAGCGTCACTTAGTGTTGCTTTAGCATGTTTCTCCGGTAAACAAGCTTTTCTTAAGTCGAACGCAATTTATTATTATACCATTCACATCTGTGAAATGATGCGCGCTGGGCGTATCTTTACAGCTTTGTCATGTACTGCTGAAAATGGACGACATAAATCAAGGCCAAGATGAGATGCTGGCAAAACTAAAGGCGGGTATACACGTACGCCAAAGTTTCACCACCGCAGAATTACATGGAATTATTCAATTTATTGAGTTACCTTTAACACGGCATTGGCCTGCTATACCGTTGCATGAATAGATATACTCCTTGAGTAGTTTCTTACTTTTTTGTACGCTAAATGTGCTATTCCACCTGTGTGCTGCACAGTACGGCGCTGAGCAGCACACTGAACTGAACAAATGTATGTGTCGGTGGAAATGTACAAACGAACAGCAACAAATTGTACGCGAACATTTTAGCAAAGTGTGCGCACAGCTGCGAACTTGTGTGCGCTTATTCAACTTTTCAGTGTACTTGGCTTAACTAACAGGACTTATTTTGTTCGCACACTCAGTCTTGCTTCCGCGCACTAAAATAATATGGATTGGACGAACGACAAAACTATAAAGTTTATTCAAGCCATTGAAACGAGCCCAGTGCTATGGGCTGAATATAGGAACAAAAGACATGATGCAACTAAAGATTTGGCTGAAAAAAATTTAATTACGACTCAACTGAAGTCATGCGGAAATGAATGATTATTCTTGCTCAGTACCGCCGTGAGCGGAAGAAAATTGCAGATTCAAGAGCGGCAGGTTCTGGTACAGGAGCTATCTCTACACCAAAGTGGTTTGGCGTTTTTTAACGAGCTATATATATTGAGCTTTTATCGACGCTCAATGCGTTGCGCCCTTCAGTGCTTGGGACTCAAATCCAAGTATGCTGAACCCCCTGCGCTATTTCTGTAGTGCGGACTGCATAGACCCGGCCTTTCTCTATAATATTAGATTAGATTGGAGGCAGTAGACGAACAAACTGGCCAATTCTCAAAGAGACACCAAAACTTGCGCCCCGGCTTTCTAAGGGCTATTGCCATTAAGTGAGTAGGATATAAACGACTGGAGAAAAGAGAAGAAGAAAAAAAAGAAGAGGAGGGAGAAGAGTTTCAGCAAAAGAAACGATCACGAATGCACGAAATTATGATCAATAGCCGCTGATATGCGGAGTTAAAGATGTCAGACAGTGTAGTTGCAGTGGATGAGAGAAGAAAACGGATTTAGGAAGCCCCGGAGGCTTTAGCCGTTAAGAGTGTGTGTGCTACTCATGGAGGAGGAATCCTTAGCTGTGGGGGATGTCTCTCCCAATGTATGTCAAGACGATTTTTAAACGCATTGACTGATTCCGCACTAGCAACGTCGGCAGGGAGGCTATTCCAAATGCTGACTATGAAATACGGAAAGAACTGCTGACTTAAGGTCGTTCTTCGAGCTTTGTGCTTGAGTTTTTGACCGTTGTTTCACAAGCGATCATTTAGGTCTCTTTCAAAGAGTTCCGTTGTAGATACGTCGTTGAAGCCATTCAAATAGTTGAATGTTTCTATTAGTTGCCCCCTGAGTCGTCTTTGCTCGAGAGAGATAAGACCCAGTTCCTTTAAGCGACATTCATACGACTTGCTTTGCAGCTGTGGTATCAATTATTTTGTTGCTCTGCGTTGGACTCTTTCCATGTTATCGATATCTTTGCACAGAAGTGGCGACCAGAATTGAACAGCAAATTCTATGTGTGGCCGCTCTAATGCCTTGTATAGGGGAACGATGATGTCCTTGGACTTATATTCAAAATTTCTGGTGATGAATCCGAGTACTCTGCTTGCCATTTTTACACTCTTGTCAACTTGTTGACTGTGCTGCAGTTTGTTTGTAATAGTGATTCCCAAGTCACGTTGTTGGGTGACATGAACCAGTACTGTCCCAATCATTTTCAGTGGAGTTGAAGAGTTCACTAGCCCTGCGTGCATTACTAAGCATTTGTCGACATTGAAGCTCATCTGCCACGTTGTACTCCATTCCATGAGGTGGTCATGGTCTTGTTGGAGCTTGGCTCTTTTCGTGGCAGGATGGCATAGTTTTGTATCATCCGCAAATTTACTGATTTTACTAGGGATGTTTAGATCCAGATCATTGATGTATATTGAGAACAGAAGTGGGCCAAGTACGCTACCTTCTGGAACCCTTGATGATACCTGCGTCCAGTCGCTTGTCTCTCCTTGGAGCTTCAATCGCTGCTGCCGACCCGTAAGCCATGCCCCGATCCAGCGTAAATAGTCTCCCTGGATACCATGGGCTTCCATTTTTTCATTAGCCTTTGATGTGGGACTTTATCAAAAGCCTTTTGGAAGTCTAGATACACAAAGTCTGCACCCTTCTCCCCATCTTTAATATCAGTAACTTTTGAGAAAAAGTCCAGAAGGTTTGTTAAGCAGCTTCTTCCATTTTGGAAGCCATGCTGAGAGTCGGATATGAACTGATGCATCCTCAGGTGGTCAGTGATGCGCTTTTTCAGGAGGCGTTCGATAGTTTTGCTGACGACCGATGTGAGACTGATTGGTCGATAGTAGTTGGGGCTTTTCTTGTCCCCCTTCTTATGTATCGGCATCACGTTAGCTAGTCTCCAGTCTTGCGGAACTTCTCCCGTTCTAAGAGACCGATTAAATACTTCGAGCAGTGGCTTCACGATGACTGGAGCCATTTCTCGTAGTACACGGGGGTAAGATTATTTGGGCCAGTGGATTTGTACACATTTAGGTGGGTCAGTACTTGAAGGATCTCGATCCCCGAGAAAACACATGTGTATATAGGAGCAACTTGCATCGGTGCTGGTTCAGGAATATTCGTAACATTTTCAATAGTAAATACAGAGGTGAAATAATCGTTCAGGATTGTGGCTTTGTCTCTCAAGTCAAGTCTCTCAGGTGAAGTGTCCAGTGCTGCCTCGCAGATCAGTGCACAACATTTTCCGAGATCGACAAAAACGCATTTAGACTGTCAGTTGAAACTAACAATCGAAACGGGGAAACTACTTTAGAGTGGCACACCAGTTACAGTGGGTCAGGGATATTAAGGACATCTGGTGTCCAGAGTCCAGAGACAAGCGGACAAAGTTTCACAATACCGTAATCTGGCTGTACGAGTAGGTGAAGAGAAGAATGCAGGATAGTGCAAGGAACAAGCATTCCACACTCTTAAACATACTACACTCTTAAACGTTCTACAGTGTACATACGACGACACAGACTGCACCACAAAGCAATCCCTCTTCCTGCCTGTCCATATTACCTGCTAAATCACTGAAGGCAAATTGAGCGCAACTCCTGTCACAGCGAACAGTCCAGCACAAGTGCTGCACTGTTATAGAACAACTGCTGCACTGTTATAGAACAACTGCTGCACTGTTATAGCACAGCTGCTGCACTGTTATAGAACAACTGCTGCACTGTTATAGAACAACTGGTGCACTGTTATAGAACAACTGCTGCACTGTTNGCTGCACTGTTATAGAACAACTGCTGCACTGTTATAGAACAACTGCTGCACTGTTATAGAACAACTGCTGCACTGTTATAGCACAGCTGCTGCACTGTTATAGAACAACTGCTGCACTGTTCGCTTGCAGAAGTTGCGCATATTGTGCCGGTAGGCACATGGTGAACAAGGCTTGTTCTTTTTGTACGCGCACTGACAAAATTCTGCACAAAATGAACGCAACAATAGTGCGCAACACGGTTTGGTGCAATCGCCCTCTAAGGCAACCGGGAATGGTCAGGCTCTCTGTATACCTCCAACTTCAGAGTTTGTTTATAATTGCAGTGACGTACAGTTGCGAGCATAATTAAGAGACAAAAAAAAAATCCTATCTCAAAAACTGTAAAAAGTTCAACGCTGAAATTTTAACATAAAAGTGGTATTGAGATACCTAATGATATGCTAAGAATTCATTACGATCCAAAGGATAAGAAAAAAGTTATGTATATTTAACTTATAATTATAAATTTAGTGTGAGCAAAATAATAAGGGACACTTTTCAAATATTTTAATTTAAATCTTCAGTAACCCCATTTTCTTGTGT